>JAXQQM020067833.1:0-234536 GCA_034641835.2 Pinus albicaulis | reverse complement strand
GTTGGTGAGGGGTTGATTTGGATGAGTGGAAATGGGACTAAATTGACTGAAATAAAACTATCTAATTAAACTAAATGCTGATAAATAAATTCTAACACTAACCCGGGTAATTATATGTGAATACAACTTAAGATTCTTCCAATTTAACAATAATCATGAAAATGTATTATTATTTAAATTGAAATGTGCAGAAACGAATAAAGATAACTCTGTTTAAGAAATTAAACAGAGTTATATTAGCATATTGCATTCATCATTGTATACCATCTATATATGCTTATGAAAGATAACATTTCAATTATACTCAGAAATGCTATATAAAAGGAAAAGTTATGAAAACCAAATATATATAAATGATAGCAAATTTTCAAGCGAATATCATATAACAAAGGAAATCAACAGTGAACAGATAGAAATACCTCATTCATCTTGAAGACTGTCAAATGAAATCTGATACTCTAATCTAGTAACTCTGATGTAAAATCAAATCCAAAGGTACAGAAATGCAACACTTCAAAGATAATTTCAGCACAAAATCACCAGATGTGATCCTTTATAAAATATAAAAGGCAATGGAGTACAGAAATGTAAGCTCCAAGTCCAAAAAATATTACAACTCCGTATCCCTTCTCTAAATGCATGAGAGGGATTTAAATAAGAAATTACATAAAAACAGAATCCTACTACTACTGCTACAATCTATCAAATTAAAAATAGAAATACTATCTTAAAATGAAACTGATTCATTGCTTTTCTTTCTCGCTTGATGTAGCCAAGTTGCAAATTTTTAGCATATCTTGGAGCCTCGATGGATGACTCATCTCAGAATGCAGTTGTCCAGCGTAAGTGGCATCGGAAAATTTTGGAATTAAACAATCGACAGCATTTGAAAGGAATTTAATAGCCATTTGTTGATTGTTTGGCTTAATTAAATAAGTCCACATATTTTCCCAAGATATTTCTTGAAGTTTGTTGATTTGTTGACTTTTATTCATCATTTCTTCTTTCCATCTGTTTTCAGTTTCTTTCACTTTAGGCAAACTTCCAGGAACACAGTCTGAAATGAGATTGATTGAATACAAGTTGTCATTGATAAATTGCGTGATATTACTCATCATGCTCCTAGCTCTTGATATTGCTCTCTCGGCTTTCATTATCTGATGTTCCCATTCTGTAAACAAGATTTCTTTATGTCTTTATTCTATCCTAGGAAGATTAGCTTCTCTTCCTTTTTCTGTATCTTGCCAAGTAAGAAATTCAGAAATATTTTCATCAGCATCATCAATTTCTTGCCTGAGAGTAATAATGTTCTGGATCAAGGATGAGGTAATATCACAAAATGGTTCTACTTGTGATAATTTTGCACAAAATTCATTCAATTGCTGAGACAACAGTTTATTAACTTCAAGAGCTTCCGATTTGAATTCACTTAATTTAGGGAAATCTTTGAACCTATCTAAAGCTGCTTGAAATTCCTTTTCTTGTACAATCTTCGCATTCTTCTCATTTTGTAACAAACCTTGTAACTTGGAAATTTCTTCATTCAATTGTTGTTGTTTGCCTAAGACCTTCTCATCAACTTTCTTCTTTTCTGTAGTAAGCTATTCTTCTAACTCTTTAGACCTGAGTTCTTGATCCTGTAATCGTTGTTCCAATTGAGCAATTTTTTGCTGACTTTCATTGGCCTGTTCTTCAAGAAAAGCTATATGGAGATCTTTTTGTGTCATCAACTGAGAAACTTCTGCAGCTTTATCTACTGTTGCAGCACTATATGCTCCTGCATATTGGGACAATTTAGTGAGATCCTCAGATGGATTCACTTCAGTATTCTTGTAAACAATATTCATAAATTCTTCATGTGGAGTAGAAAACATGTCCTGATCCATCTTCCTTCTTTTTCTCTGTCTTCTAACAACAGCCTTATGTTTAGGGTTGTAAAATACATCTAAAGGAGGGATCTCCTCAATCTTCAATACAATCTGCCCTGTCGGATGTTCAGGAATGATTTCAACATCCTGATCCTCTTGTTCTTTATCTTTATCCTGCAGTCCCAATTGCTGAGCGAATTGATCATATTGTTTCAATAATTGAGAGGAAACATTAAGATCAACAGAGTCTATAATTTTCTCAGTAGTTTCTTTTCCTCCCGATTGCGTGTCTGCTTTCTCTGTATCTGTTCTCTGCTCAATGGTTTTGCTATCCGATCCTCCTTTTTTATTATGCACATTAGTATCAGTACTTGTGCATTTTTCTATTGTTTGAGCAGTGGACTGTTGATCAGTATTTCGATCAGATTTACCATCAGTATTCCCTTTCTGAGCATCAGGTTTGCCATCGGTGCCCACCTTTTCAGTATGTACAGTTGGCTGGTTAATAACCGATTGTGTAATGACTTTACCGGCAGATGTTTCTCCTGGCGTTTTGACAAATGTATCCTCTGTCTCTGACCCTTGTATAGGAATTCTCAGTTGGTCTAGAGGAACTCTCAACAATCTTTGACTTCTGAATAACAAAAATTTATTCATTTCTTCCTTCTGGAATTTAGACTTGGCTAAATCATAAACTTGAGGAAAATCATTCAACGAAACAAAAAAATCATCAAACTCATCTGGTTCATGCTCAAATCGAGCAATCGAAACTGAAGCAGTAACATTAAAAGCTATCTGTCGTGGATCATACTGTCTCCCTGGAATGGTTGCAAATTTACAACCCTTTATTTTGGCGACTTCCTTTTCTACATGTTTGAAGTCATTTAAAGTAAACTGACCACAATTGAATGGGAATGGAGGCCACATTCTCTTCTTACTATTGTTTAAAGCTCTGGATATTCCTTCAACTGTTAATTGATAGGAAATTTCCTGGGCGAGAAGTTTGTTTGGAACAATAAGAGGAAGAACATGGGGTTCCACAATACTCCCAAAAATCTTGATGTATGTAAATTTCTCCTCTCCAAACCAATCTCCTATTGAGGATAAGTCGGCTTTAGCTTTATCAGAGAATCTAGGAGGGAAGCGATTGAAAATGGTTTGAAAAACAGGGATAAGGAAACCATGGAAAATTCTATACACATTATCTTGGAAATGAACTTTCCAAAGAAGTTTATGATATATATGAATTGGGGTAGGGTTTTTGGGAGTCCATTTCCATCCTAACAAGGGAAACTCGGAATTAAAACAAAGAGCGTCTAGAATATAGGCACAAAAGAAAAAGGAGTGGAATTTCCAGTGGTTTTATCTTGTCTGTACTCGAGTATTCTATTAGCCATTCTATCAGAAAGAATAATAACCCAGTCCATAATGTCGGAATTGACAGCAACTAAGATTAATGGGACCATTTGTATAGAAAACCTAGCGGAATTATCATTACCAAATAATCTACACATCATGGCAGCGGCATAGCAATACGGAGGTAAGAGGGAATCTACAGAATACATACCGGATGCTTCATTTCTATGCTTCTCAGGATTTTTTCTCCAATCTTTGATAGGATCGGATTGAACTTTATTATTATCAGCAAACTCTTTGATAAATTCTTTGTTATACACCTTCTGCGGATCAGGAAGATGATACATTGCCTTAATGTCTTCTGCTTTAAACGACCCAAAAGACACTCCAGAAGCTGAAACAAACATTCTGTCCTTTATTTTCACACTATCGATGACCCATCGAATTACATCATAATAAGGCATGATGCTTGCTCTGGCTGCAATTCGATGTAGAAATGAATTTGCAAGTGATTTTTCAGTAATCTCAGAGTCGGAATCTAAGCTATCTTCATCTGGAACTGATGCCTTTTCCACCGTGACTTTGGGGTTTTCTTTCTCCAATAGATTGTAAACTCCTTCCCACGTCATTCTTCCGAGCCCTTGGCATGATGTATCTGTAACTAATCTCAGTTTTGTTGGCTTTTCTTTTGAGACTGTAGGAGTCTCAACAAACTTAACAGGAATAGCGGTCTTGGCTCTTCTCGCTCTCTTCGACATTTCTGCGTTTGATATTACTTCCCTTTGTCTGTGAATGAAAGGGCTTGGTGTTCCTTGACTCTGCAAGACAATAAACTTTCAGTCGTGATAAACAAGCAACTTGAAAGGAACGATTATGAACTCATGATTCATTATTTATTGGTTTCGTATAGTGCGTAAATGTTCTTTTTGGGTCACACTCACGTATTAAAAATGAAATCATCAACCAATATTCATTCGATTTGCTATTGAATACCCACGTACAAATGGAGATTTGGCGCTTGTGAAATATTATAATATTCACCTATCCTGAACTTTTCGAATGTAATAAATGTCATTTATCAATCGCATCGAAAGTTTTCAAATGGCACATAAATATCATAATACAAATTTCTCGATTTGCCGATTGCGATTGAAAACTTTTCCGATTTCCGATTAGATTGTTTAGATCGCAATCGGGGAGTTTCAATCGAAAAGAATTGTTAATGGCTTTCTCCGATTTCCGATGGTGGGGTCTACCATATAAAAGTTTTTCTCATTTAAACGAACAAATGTTTGTTTTCTTTTGAAAAGCGTTTATTACAATAACGCGCGTCGCATCGGAGAATTTGAAATTGACCACAAAGAGCTTATTAAAGAGTATCCCGATCATGCGATTGCAACTGGTCGCATCGCATCGGAAGTATGTGAATGGATAACTTAAACTCTTTGCGATTGAAGTTTTGCGATCGAACTAATCGCATCGGAGGATTTGGGTTTCTATGTCAAATTTCCTCTAAGGGTTTTCTCCGATCTCCGATTGCGATTGTTATTTATTGGACTTTTAGACTTGACTTGTTTTTTATGATAAGGTCTTTTATATTTGATCGGGTCGGAAGTTTTGAATGTTGTATTTGGTTTGTATATAAACGAAGATGAGCCTTTTCAAAACAATGAATCTTTATTTCTAATTTTTTTATTTCTATAAAAAGAAAAAGGGACCCTATTTCTAAATGAATTTTATTTCTAAAATTTAAGAAAAAGGGAGGGTTGTTGTATAGTACAACAATTGGCGATTCACTGAAAGAACTAGTTATCTCTGAAAAAATAAAATGAATACTATATTTTTAGTAAGTAAAGATTTTTAAAGATAATGAAAACTATCCTAGGATAATCAAAAATAAAATCTAACTTATGAAAAAGAATAAAAATTATTTACAATTTCTTTCTAATTTCTTGAGAATAAAAACATTTTTGGGTTATCTCAAGCTTTGATTGGTATTAATAATGAAGTAAGTGAATTTCTCCAAGTTTGGTTTTATAATATACTCTATTGTCATAGGTATTGCCTCTGCTGCCCGCAAACGTTCATAGTTTCGACAGGGTTACCTTTTAACCATTAACTATTCATTGTCCCATCCAACTAAGATTATGATTTTTTAAAAGATAAATTCATAAGACATATTATCTCATGTTTTTTGTCTTTTATTTATTATTTTTTTATTTTAAAGAGCCATTGTTCTGGTTTGGTAGCCAGTTAATAACAATGCCATTCACTAGTTGTAATTAAACTGAACAAGCTGGCTCGTGATGAGACCCCTTGTCTTATATTTATAAGCCATTACCCTGTTTTGATGTGCAGTATTGGTAATGTCAGTTTCATTACTTCTTATGAATATGGTAAGTCGGTGCATGATGAGACCTCTTATCTCTTAAAATTTTACATAATTTCTTAGAATTACATTCTAAAAAATCACAACCTAAATGGATGGGGTGAAATAGTTTTATCCTTAAGAATCAATGGATGACAATTTTCAGAGTTTTTTGAGTACCAAGACTTGAATAATCTTTACTTTTATAGATAACCTCTCTCTGCTTAATAAAATTATAATGATTTACATTTCCCTCAAGTTTTTTCAAAAGATCATGCAAATAATTGGTATAATCTTTCAAAGTTTAACATCTTATTTAAAATTATCAAAAGACTATGATCATTTCTTTAAAAATTCTTATTTACACAAAATAAATATTTATAATATTCTTCCTAAGAATTTTTCTAACAAGTAAACAGTCAATTAGAGACTCATTAACAACCTTTATTTGCAAAAACAATTAAAAACTTTGCAGAAAGGAATATGTACAATTTAAGAAGGGGTTACCTCCTTATGAAAAGAATTTCTTCAAGATAATCCCATTTACAGGAAGAGATTCTCTCTTACCTGTTAGATCTTGGAGTATGAATGTATTTGAGCCTATCTTTTCAACGATCTGAAATGGTCCAAGCCACATTTTCTAAACTTGGTATGCTTACCTTTTTCTTCATGTGCTTTATCCCATTTCAGAACAAGATCACCAATTGACAAAATTTTTGAGCCAGTAGAACTTGCATCAAAAGAAGATTTTACAAGTTGTTGATGTTTTTCATGAACAATTTTAGCTTTATCTCTATCTTCTTCTAGTTTAAGGATTTGATCATATCTCAATTGAATGGATGAAGAAGGATTTTCTTCAATAAATTGCACTAGGGCTAATGATGGAAGAGTTAAATTTGATGGTATCACAACTTCTTTTCCATAAACTAAATTAAAAGGTGAAGTTCCTATTGAAGCTTTTTCAGTGATACGATCAGCGCATAATGCAAAGATTAAAGACTTGTGCCAATTCTTTTGATTTTGATCAATAGTCCTTTTAATGATTTTGATGAGATTTTTGTTAGTGGATTCAGCCAAACCATTACCTTGTGGATAATAATTTGCTGAATATTTCAGTTTAAAACCTCTTTTGACTGCAAATTCTATTAAAATATTTCCGGAAAAATAAGATGCATTATCAAAGACAAGAGCTTGAGGTACACCAAACCTGGTTATGATGAATTGATCTATGAAATCAATAATTGAATCAGAATTGGCTACCTTCAAAGGGATTGCCTCTACCCATTTTGTAAAGTAATCAGTAGCAGTAAGAATGTACTTGTGTTGTTTGGAAGAATGAGGTACTATCTCACTAATAATGTCAAGCCCCCATTGTTCAAATGGTTTCTCAATACTCATTGGTTGCAAAGGAAAAGCTGGATTCCTTTGTCTTCCACTTGCAGTTTGGCAAATTCTGCACTTCCTTACATAGTCATGTGTATCTTTAAAAAGGGTAGGCCAGTAATAGCCAGCACGAATTATTTTGTGAGCTGTGGTATCACCTCCAAAATGACCTCCTGCTGGTCCATCAAGAAACTCCTGCAAAACCTTTTCAGCTTCAGTCTTTTCAAGACATCTTAATAAAATTGAATCATAATTTTTCCTAAATAACACATTATCAATGATCTCATATTTAATAGCCTTTAACCTTAAAGCACGTTTTCTCTTATAGCTGAGATTAGAAGGAGCATACCCATTTTTAAAGTAATAGATGAGATCAACATAATGAGATTCAGAATCTGTAACACTTATCTGACTTACTTGAATATCTTGATTTGAAACTTGATTTTCTGGTATGTTATGAGCTCCTGCTAATAGTATGCAAAAACCTTGTCCTCTAACAATCTTAGCTGGTTTAATATCAACATCATATTCTTGCAAAGCTGTTACCCAGTTAGCTCGTTTTTCTCCTACTTCTCTCTGAATTAATAATTTCCTCACTGCAGAGAATGGGACAATGATTTTTGTATGAGTTTTCAACAGAAAAGGTCTGAAATGCTTGATTGATGTAAACACAGCAAAGGCTTGTTTTTCAATATCAGAATAATTCAGCTCAGCTCCTTGCAGATTTGAGCTAAAGAAAGAAATTGGTGCTTCAATTTTCTGATCATTGAGCTGTGTTAAAATAGCTGCATAGGATGTCTTGGTGGCTAAGGTATACAAAATAAAATCTTTAGAAAAATCCGGGGTACTCAATGCTGGTGCATTAATGATCGCTTGTTTGATTGCCTCAAAGGCTTCTTTCTCTTTATGCCCCCATTTGAATACTGAATTTTTCTTGATCATATTTTGCATAGGTAAAACAATTAAAGAAAAATCAGGAATGAATCTTTTTACAAAATTGATCTGTCCAAGAAATGATTGCATGGATTTTTGTTATGAGGTAAAGAAATATCAGAGATCTCTTTTACTCTATCTGGATCAATGTATATACCATCTTTTGACACAACAAATCCCAAGATTTTTCCTTCATCCAAAGCAAAGAAAGATTTCTTTGGATTTAAGGAAATACCAAACCTTCTACATCTTTCAAATATTTTCTTTAGATCATGTAGATGATTGGTTCTCTTTTTTGAAAATACTGTTATATCATCAAGATAAACAACAACTGACTTATTGATCAGACCTTTAAACGCTATGTCCATGGCTCTTTGGAAAGTTGCTCCTGCATTTATTAAACCAAAAGACATTTTTTGATAAGCATAAGTTCCCCATTTTGTTCTGAAAGTTGTTTTCAATCTGTCATCTGGATGAACTAAAACTTGATTATAGCCTGAAAATCCATCAAGAAAGGACATAAGTTCAAAACCAACTACCTTTTGAAGTATCTGTTCCATGGTTGGCAATGGGAAATTGTCTTTTAAACATGCCTTGTTTAAGTTTCTAAAATCAATACAGATTCTTATATCACCATTCTTTTTCCTTACAGGTACCATATTGGAAACCCAATTGGAGTGCCTTACAGGAAAAATGATTTTGGCTTTTAAAAGTTTATTAAGTTCTGATTTGATTTGTCCTTCGAGATTTGGATGAACCTTCCTTAGCTTTTGTTGAACAGGTTTAATATCAGGAAGCATTGGAATTGTGTGTTGAATAACCGAAGTATCATATGTTTTTAAATCATCATAATTCCAAGCGAAAACATTTTTATATTTGTTCAAGAGTTTAATGAAAGCATTCCTTTCCTCTGGTGCTAAATTGAGTCCTAAATTAACATTTTGAGGTTTGGAATCAGAACCAAGATTCACTAATTCAAACTTCAAAGTGGAACTTTGAAGTTTGGCATTAGTGACTTTCTTGAATCTGTCTTTAATATCATATAAGTCCTCCAATTTAACAACAGATTTCGGAATGGGATTTTCATTATCTTTTGAAGCAATTTGTAAATCATGATCATCTTCATCAATAATTTTCTCATCATATGATTTCTCTGAAGTCATGAAATTTAAAATATCTTGATCATGATAGAAAACTCTCCAATTTGTAACATTATCTGGGACAGATGGGCGAAAAATCAATTCTACAGAAAACCTATCAGGACTGCAATCTTCAGCAGGAAGGAGTTTAGATGTAACATTAGCTAACAAGTCAGCTGATGTATTTTGATTCCTAGGAATAGGAGAAATATTGAATGCTAAAAAATGAGTGGTAAGATCTTGTACTAGGGTTTGATAGTGTTTAAGATGTCCTGAAAGGAAATGAATAGTATTCCTAACTTGTTTTATGACAATTTTGGAATCACCAAAGACTTTCAAGTATTTAACATCTAACCCTATAGCTTTATAAAGTCCTTGAACCAAGGCTTCATATTCTGCAGTATTGTTAGTACACTCAAATTCTAGCCTACATGACAGCATGGTTTTCTCTCCATGTGGATCGATTAAAATGCATCCTGCTCCAGCTCCATCACTAGACTTTGATCCATCAAAATATAACGACCAAAATAAAGATTTGTCTATTGGCTTATCTACAATTACATCAGAAATATTTACAATTCTCGAAGAATCAGATTGTGAAAAATTTTCTATCTGAGAAACAAAAGTATTTACAGAAAAAGGTGATTGAGGAGCTTCGAAGTTTCCAAGAAATGATTCAGCAGAATAACCTCCAAGAATATTGTTGTTGAATGCCACAGGTTCATTAGGTTGTTCAAATTCAGTGACAGTGTGCGTCATATGTTTTTCTCGTTCGATTTTGATTTGATTTGGTTTCCCTTTGTAGGGAAGCCAAATATGTGAATAATCAGTCGAGATATAACCATTAAGTTTTGCAGACCAGTCCCTGCTTAAAATTAATCCATAGAATTCAGGAATATCATCAATCAAAATATCAATTCTTTGGACAATTCTAGGATCGGAAGCTAATCTGATAGTAACTGAATTGATTTCTCCTACAACTTGAACTTTAGAGCGATCCAATTGAACAATATGAACTGCCAATTTCTGTGGTTCGATATTCAATTTGGCACAAACAGAAGTAGGCATTATATTAGAGGAAGCTCCAGAATCAATTAAACAATTATGCAGATTCTTATTGTACATTTCATAAGTCAAAAGAAAAGGAGGAGTTTGAGAATTTGACTTTTCTCCAATGAGCACTGTATCAGTAGCATCTACCTTATCTGGTGGCTTACCAACTCCTCTAGCTGCTTTTGCAACTACACCACTTGGTAAAGGAGCAATTGGTGTAGCGTTTAATTCTTTCAATAACAACTTTTGCTGGTGTTTTAGTTTGCTGAGTTCATGTAAGGAAATGTTGGCTTTGATCTTTTTCATGTCTTCGACAATGTTGTACTCCATAGGATCTGACACCACTAAAGTTTTTGTTGTCGATGTGGGAGGATTAGAAGAAGATGGCTGATTTTGAGTAGGTAATGGAGAAGCTTTCTTTGCAGGGGATTTGTCTTTGGTACTTGGAGTTGTGATTTTCTTTTTAGGAGCTGTTTGTACAGGCTCTGATGTAGATTTACTCCTAGTACTTACAGGCATAGCTTCTTGTTCTACCTCACTATCAGAATTAGGGAGAATAAAATCCCACATTCCATGCAATTCAGCTATTTCTTCATTCTCATCTTCCTCATCTAATACTAAAGATGTATCTTCTTCTTCTTCCTCTTCTTCTGATTCTGCATTAGAGATTGCATTAGGAGGTTTAGATTCAACTTGGTTTCTTCTGAAATTTCGGAATGGTTTTTTGGTAGAAGTTTCAGCTACTTGTTTTTTAATTTTAACCATTTCATTTGACATGGTTTTAAGGAATTTCTATAAACCTTCCATGTCGTATGGGTCTTTGGCCTTTTTCTTTGAATCATCTTTGAAGCTGACTTTCTTTTATTTCCTTTCCTCAATAGCATTTTTCTTTTCTAGAGAAATAATTCATTTTTCTACTGCAATAGCCTCTTTCATATTCTCGGCTAATGTAGGTTTTGCAACTCTATCTACAAAAATTGCTATGTTTGAGGGTAAGGCAGTTATATACCATTCACTTCTGACTTGTTCACTAGGCTGTGAATCTGTGTGGATTTTGTTCAAGAGTTTGTTGAATCTAGCGTTGAAATATTTAATGGGTTCTTTGGGTTCTATCTTCAAATTTGAGAGGTCATTGAGTAAAGTAGCTATTGATCAGTCATCTCCAAATTTGGTTAAAAAATGATCTGCAAAAATGGCCCAACTTGTTATGGATCCCGAAGGTAATGAAAAGTACCATGATCCTGCTGCTCCTTGAAGAGTATAAGGGAATAATCTGACTACAACATCTTCATGTGTGACTCCATTCAAATTTACAGCCAGCATAAAGTTATTTATATGTTCTTCAGCTTGAATGTTAAAATCTGGGCTAAATTTCGGAAGCCATTTTCCAGGATTGTCTGGTAAATCATGTAAAGGTGCAGCCATGTTGATTGCCCCTGGAGTAGCCCATGGTCTAGCCATTATTGGAACAACTACTGGAGGAGTAGTAGAAACTGGTGGTGTTTGAATAGAAGTTGTTGGAATAGATGATGTTGAGATTAATGATGATTGAGGGGAAGATGTTTGAGGAGATGATGTGGGAACAACTGCACTTTTTTGAGTTGTGGTTTCGGAAACAGGTGATTGAATATGAGATGATGAACTTGTATCACTTTCTGATTCTGATTGAATTCTTTTTGTCTTGCCCTTACTAGGTAAAGGAAATTATTTCGGAGGAATACCAAGTTTTTCACTTTGCAACCTAGTAAGAGGTTTTGAAGGAACAAATTTTGAACTTACACTACCTTCAGATATTTCAGACTCTTCAAGAGATAGTGAGAATCCTTTCAATTTATGGATTAAATCTTGAACCTCAGGAGACTCAGGAGATTGCTTGTCTGAATATTTTGAGATTTTGGTAGTGGGTGTATGGATATTCTTCGCAATTTCTTCTCTAGGATTTTGAATTTCAGAAGAAATTGAAGAAGTTAATGAGGGTGTTTTGCTCTCAGAATGGCCTTTGGATAAAGATTTACTTGCCATTCATAGCTCGTGCCCTCCTTCTAGCGCCAAAAATGTTGAAGCCTAGAAAATCTCTGCTTCAAACATTGGGGAAAACCACCCGGTCGGGACCTTAGGACAGCTCCTTTTCCGTTTGGTATGGTGGCTCTGACTGGATTTAAAGGACCAGTTTCCTTATAACTAAATGGGTTGGTGAGGGGTTGATTTGGATGAGTGGAAATGGGACTAAATTGACTGAAATAAAACTATCTAATTAAACTAAATGCTGATAAAGAAATTCTAACACTAACCTGGGTAATTATATGTGAATACAACTTAAGATTGTTCCAATTTAACAATAACCATGAAAATGTATTATTATTTAAATTGAAATGTGCAGAAACGAATAAAGATAACTCTGTTTAAGAAATTAAACAAAGTTATATTAGCATATTGCATTCATCATTGTATACCATCTATATATGCTTATGAAAGATAACATTTCAATTATACTCAGAAATGATATATAAAAGGAAAAGTTATGAAAACCAAATATATATAAATGATAGCAAATTTTCAAGCGAATATCATATAACAAAGGAAATCAACAGTGAACAGATAGAAATACCTCATTCATCTTGAAGATTGTCAAATGAAATGTGATACTCTAATCCAGTAACTCCGATGTAAAATTAAATCCAAAGGTACAGAAATGCAACACTTCAAAGATAATTTCAGCACAAAATCACCAGATGTGATCCTTTATAAAATATAAGAGGGAATGGAGTACAAAAATGTAAGCTCCAAGTCCAAAAAATATTACAACTTCGGATCCTTCTCTAAATGCATGAGAGGGATTTAAATAAGAAATTACATAACAAAATCCTACTACTACTGCTACAATCTATCAAATTAAAAACAGAAATGCTATCTTAAATGAAACTGATTCATTTCTTTTCTTTCTCGCTTGATGTAGCCAAGTTGCAAATCTTCAGCATATCTTGGAGCCTCGGTGGATGACTCATCTCGGAATGCAGCTGTCCAGCGTAGGTGGCATCGGAAAATTCTGGAATTAAACAATCGACAACATTTGAAAGGAATTTAATAGCCATTTGTTGATTGTTTGGCTTAATTAAATAAGTCCACATATTTTCCCAAGATATTGCTTGAAGTTTGTTGATTTGTTGACTTTTATTTATCATTTCTTCTTTCCATCTGTTTTCAGTTTCTTTCACTTTAGGCAAACTGCCAGGAACACAGTCTGAAATGAGATTGATTGAATACAAGCTGTCATTTATAAATTGCGTGATATTACTCATCATGCTCCTAGCTCTTGATATTGCTCTCTCAGCTTTCATTATCTGATGTTCCCATTTTGTAAACAAGATTTCTTTATGTCTTTCTTCTATCCTAGGAAGATTAGCTTCTCTTCCTTTTTCTGTATCTTGCCAAGTAAGAAATTCAGAAATCTTTTCATCAGCATCATCAATTTCTTGTCTGAGAGTAATAATGTTCTGGATCAAGGATGAGGTAATATCACAAAATGGTTCTGCCTATGATAATTTTGCACAAAATTCATTCAATTGCCGAGACAACAGTTTATTAGCTTCAAGAGCTTCCGATTTGAATTCACTTAACTTAGGGAAATATTTAAACCTATCTAAAGCTGTTTGAAACTCCTTTTCTTGTACAATCTTCGCATTCTTCTCATTTTGTAACAAACCTTGTAACCTGGAAATTTCTTCATTCCCTTCATTATTTCCTGGGATTGGATATTTGGTAGCGTAGCGGAGGACTGTTTGTTTCTCAGGGCAAGTATGCCCGGGAGATTCTGGAGAGGTTCACCATGCAAGGCTGCAAGCTTGTTGACACTCCTCTTCCTGGTGGTTGGAGGAAGGAGGATGCTACTTCAGCGGAGGTAGTGGATGCCACTGTCTATCGACAGTTGGTGGGGTCTCTTATGTATCTGGTCAATACACGACCCGATATATGCTATGCAGTTAACCAGCTTTCGCAAGCTATGGTTAAGCCTACCAAGCTCTTTTGGAAGGCAGGCAAGCATGTATTGCGCTATATTAGAGGCACATCGAGATATGGTCTATGGTACAGACAGGAGGATGGAGCGAAGCTTTCTGGCTTCACTGATGTAGATTGGGCAGGGAGTCCAACGGACCGGAAGAGCACATATGGAGGAGTTTTCAGCATTGGGTCGACAGCAGTTTCCTGGTACAGCAGGAAGCAGAGATCCGTGGCACTCAGTTCAGCAGAGGCCGAGTACATGGCAGCTATCTTGGCTGCATGCGAGGCTATTTGGATGAGGAAGATCCTCACAGGATTGTTCAGGTTGCATTTGGAGCCTACAGTGATCTACTGTGATAACCAGAGTTGCATTAAACTCTCGGCTAATCCAGTATTTCATGATAGGTCCAAACACATCGACATCGGGTACCATCATATCAGAGATTGTGTTCAGCGGAGAATCATGATGCTTTCATATGTTCCCATGGAGGATCAGGATGCCGACATCCTGACGAAGGCGCTCACCAGGAGCAAGTTCGAATTCCACAGAGGCAGGATAGGGGTTGCAGAGAATCCATATCTTGCTGAGAGGGAGTGTTGAAAATGCAGCAAGATGATGGAGCTTAGTGAAATGAAGTCGCCTTCACTAAGTGGGCCCGCAGGCAAATTCTCGCGCAAAATCTATTTTTAGACTATGTCTATTTTTAGACATATGGAGCATGGTCCGGGGATTGCAGTATGAGATTCTTGGAGTATGTGTCATGTTGGTAAAAATAGATGGGACTCTATTTTTTGGACCTATAGGTCGAAGTCTATTTTTAGACCGCCTCTCCTTAAAATAGGGAAGTCAAATATTATTTACCCTTAATAATATTTGGACTCTAAACAACAGTTTACTCTCTTGGAGCACTTCAGTTCGAGCCTTGGAAGTGGCTCATGAATCTGACAGAGGAATTACGCTATTCCTAGGGTTTGGTGAGCACATGCATGGTTGACTTCAGTTAGGACTTCAGTGGCAGAAGTTTGGTGGAGTTAATGAGACAGCTAGTGAAGTTGTGTTCTGTTTATTTTAGTTGAACTGATTGAGATTAGTTTAACTAGCTAATCAACTAGTTATGAATGGAGTGAATTAAATATTATTTAATTCATTAATTAGTAACTCATTATTCAACTCAAGAACACATCAGTTCACTACAGTGCATGATCAGTTCAGTGGAGACCAGTGAAAGAGGTAGATGAAAAGGTGGAGTTAGCTATCAGTGGCGACATCAGTTGTGCATGAGATTTGCACCACACTTGGAGGAATTTCCCATGATGATTGCGCTGTCAAGCCAAGGAGATTCGAACCTTGGATCTCTATATAGACATGCCATGATTGCGCAATAGAGGCAAGGCAATTGGCGGTGAGTTTTGAACCAGTAACCTGTTCAAAACCAAGCTAGATTGTGTGTAACTTCATGAGATAGTACTGAGTACTTGTGAGGAGTATTGTAATGAGTTTGTTACATGATTTCTCCATTATAATATACACAATAGCTGCGGGGTTTTTAGCTATAAGCTTTCCCCATACATACTGTGTTAATGTGTATGATGATTTGATGTGTTATCGCTTGTTTTATTTCCGCATGTGTGATGATCTGAGTGGAAGAGATTATGTGTTGCATATGAATTCGAATTGATATGTGATCAGGATAGTCTCGGTGGATAGTTGATCATTATTCAGCAAATTTCTACAAGACTTCCAAGGTTTGAAGTATATATTATATTACCCACTGACTCACCAATGCTCCTCTGCAAGGGACTAACTACGTTGCAGTGCCAATACCTCCATGCAAGGGTGCACTACAATGCACTTCCCGACACTTAAGGGTGCGTTGGTCAGCTGGGAGCGAAATCATCATTGTTCCGGGAATCTCCACATGGCCAATGCCTTCTAGAAGAGTCCATAGGTGTCATACTTCGAATCCAAGTGTCCATCCACCACCTATGAACTTGGAAAAATGTCTTTCTTATTATTATAAAGCCATTCAATGAGAAACTACCATCAATTTCCCTATAAATTGAGCACTCATCTAAGTGTTAGGGAGGAATAATTTTGTGCAAAGTTATGTTGTTGGATTCTCATTTGATAAGAGATTGGAAATACTAATATGCTGCTGAGATGATGTTGGATGTGATGATGCTGGAATGAAGCTGGAGTAGGTTGACGACAGATCGATCCATTAGTTGTAATATTCTCCTCCTACTCTATTAATAAAGATATATGTTCATTTTCTCAATACATATGTCTATATCTTGTGAAATGTATTCTTGATGATGTGTGTATTCTCAGATGTAATCGGTTTGATTTGATTAATATAAGTAGGTACTTGTATATTGTATGTTGTTTGCTATTCTCTATTTTTTATTATAGGAATCGATCTAGCAGCTTGAGTTGGATTGTGAGCGATGAAAACAATGACAGAAGGAGAAGGAGAGCGAAAAGGATCACAAGTAGGCTATTTCCCATTCTGTATATCTATTTGTTTTAGAGAAAATAGTAGTTGTCTTTCTTCTGTTGTTCTGAGTGAAGGAACACCACAATCAGGGAATTTAGTTTATCCATAGATTAAAATTATGTATAACACAAAATATTTGGTGTCTAATGTTTCGGTCATTCCTTCTTCTGTTTTGGTGTCCAGTGTTGGCCTTGTTTTGGATCCCCCGCTTCTAGTGGTGGATTTTTTAGAGGTGCGATCTCTCTTGCTCTCCTTTAGAAATGGTGACTCAAAAACCCTTTCTTTTAATAATTTGATCCAGAGTAACTGTAATGATCATATGATTTCTTGTTTCCTTGTGTGGGAATGTCATCGAGATCTCTTATTGTCAATGCCTCTAAGCCTTAGGTTAAATGTGTGCCTTGCTCCATCCCTGGGATCTCTGGGATATTCATCTCCTTGTACTTTAGTCTTCTTAGGGGGTTCATATGGGTTAGGAGGGAACACAATTATTTAGAATTTGCATTCTAGACTTGTGGTTGTGGGGGTGGGTTTATCTTCAGGTGAGCTAGGTTTTTTGTCCATTCCTGCTTCTTATGGGAAGCAATGGGTGAGGAAATCCCATTTTTCATGGTCCAAGGAGAAGGCTTGTTTTAAAGTAGCATCAGGGTGCCAGTTGTCTTTAGATGGGGCACTATGAGCAGTTAAAGTCATCTTGGTGGTTACACAATGAAAATTTTACCCTTAAATTGTCAGGGTTTGGCCAGTATGCCCAAAAAACTGGCTTTAAAACGGTTAATTATGATTGAACATTTGGATGTCATTTATCTTCAGGAGACCTTAGGCCTCAGATCTAATGTGGTTTAATATTTATAAGTAATGCTTCCCTCTTGGAATTTTGTTGCTTATGATGCTCATGGGCATTTGGGGGCTCTCGCCTTGGGATGGGATGTTTGGAAAATTCGCTCTCAAAATGTGTGGAGTTTTCATGGGGGTTTGGGAATAGAGGGGTATTCTGCAAAATTAAGTAGTTCCTTTACCTTCATCAATATATATGGGCCAAATAAGAATCGTATCCCTTTTTGGGACTTTCTTTTTGGGGGTTCCCTGCTTTCTTAAGATCATCTTCTGCTACGGAGTGATTTAAATTTCTCAATGGGAAACTATGAATTTTAGGGTACCCATGTGAGGTGGGATGGTCTTTCGGATTGAATTTTCTCACAAGATGCTTTCATCAGACTTGGTGGATTTAGTCCCTATAAAATTGAATCCTACATGGTCCAATCGTCGAGTAGGTATGGAATTTGTTGTGAAATGTATTGATTGTGTCCTGTTACATGAACTTACCATTCATGTTTTCCCCCTCACTTGTCAATGGATTGGCTCGGGGGCCTTATCAAATCATTGTCGGATATTTCTGGAGATCAAAGGGCTGGGGAAAAAACCTGCTAGTCCTTTCAAGATAAATTCTCACAGGTTATATATTACGTCTTTTCATGATCTGGTGAGACAAAATTGGTAGTGTTATGGGAGCAGTTTGGGAATATCTGCTACAGGTCACTTTGCACAAAACCTAAAATACTTAAAGAGACTCATTAAAAAATGGGATAGGATCAAAGGAATCAAGGAGAATGAGGATTTATTGGGGGTTGAGAAGGAAATTGATGATTTATCTGATTTCGAGCAAGAAGGTTTTCACTCACAGGATCGCCAGGACCAATTTCAATCCCTCATCACTACAAACGTAAGGAGTTTCTAGGTCTTCAAGAGATGAAATGGAGACTCAAAAGTAGGGCCATTTGGTTGGAAAATGGGGATGAAAACACAAATTATTTTCATGCTTACGCAAAAGGTAGAAGACAACATAATACTATTTGGTAGATGTAAGGGGAGGGAGGTAGGGTGATAACTCCTTTTGAAGTTCTAGCTATTTTGGGTGTTCATAATTTTCAGAGCATCTTTAATAAGTATTTTGGGATTAATATTACAGAGAGTTAGGCTAGCTCGACTCTTTCCTCATTTTATAGCAGAGGAATAAAATGATATTTTGAAGGCGAAGGCACTAAACCTGAATTAAAATATATTCTCTCTAGTTTTCAAAGAGATAAAATTCTGACCAAATGGTCTTGGATATATGGTGATCAGGTGCTTTGTTAAGGCACTCCTTGATGTGAAGTTACCAGTTCAATTCATTGCCTCGATTAGGTGATATGTTGGACATGATGAAGATGTAGTCCTGCCAAGCTTACAAAGAAAGAAGAAGATAAAATTCCAGGTCCCAATGGGTGGGATATGGATTTTTTCTTGGATTTTTATGATTTTATGGGGCCATATTTGATTAAGGGGATCAATGAAGTGAGGTGGTAAGGGTCAATTTTGCCATCATTTAACTCTACATTCATATTTTTAATTCCTAAAGTGGATCAACCTTCTTCTTTTGAGGACTTTCACCCAATCTCCTTGTGCAACTGTGTATACAAAGTGATTTCGAAGGTAGTGGCAGACCAGACAAAGCCCATATTATTCAGGTTGATATCTCAGGAGCAATTTGGTTTCTTGGAAGGTTGGAAAATGCACGATGCCATTGGCGTTGCTCAAGAGGGCCTTCACAATATCAAACTTTTGAATCTTAAGGGGGTGGTTTCCAAAATTGATCTGTCAAAAGCTTATGATAGAGTGGATTGGTCCTTTATTCATTTGTTATTGACTCGGGTGGGCTTCAATTACCACTTTATTAATTGGATCATGGGATATATAACCTCATAATATTTCTCTGTTATGATAAATGGTGCATCCTCACCTTTTTTTCATGCTCAACGGGGTTTGTGTCAAGTTTGTCCCTTATCCCCACTTTTGTTCGTCCTTGTTTCCGAGAGCCTAAGTTTACTGATAAAAAATGTTGTTATACATAAATATTTTTTTGGTATTGAGATCTCCCTGGTTTTGGCCATTACTCATCTACTTTTTGTGGATGACGTTTTAATTTTATATAATGGTTTCAGGGGGACATTGAAAAATTGAGGGAGCTTCTGGTGCTTTTTGGCACTGCGACGTATATGATGGTAAATGTTCAAAAATCTGTCGTGGTTGTTCATAATCTATTGGAATCCAAAATTGATCATATTCATGAGGTTTTCCCATATGAGATTTGTTAGGTCCCTATATTGCTAGTTTAGCCCCTTATTGTTATTAGTGTAGCCCCCTTATTGTTATTATTGTACCCCTGTAACCCCAATTTTGTTATTATTTTTCCCTTACATTGTTATTGTTAGGTCGGCTAGGATTATATTATGGGCCAATGGACTCCTATATATAGAAGGAGGTTTTGGTCATTTGTATCATCCAAGAATTGTTCATTTATGTAATGTATTGGAGGTTGCCCCCTTGAAGTGGCTGATTTCTAAGGTGTTGATCTCTTTGTTCTTCTATTTCTGGAGTTGGTTTCATAACATTTGGTATCAGAGCTTTGGATTCTAGGGTTTCGCTACTCCAAACAGGTCATCGTGGAATTTTCGCTATAACGTTTTTTCTACGAAGGTTCAGAAGTTGAAATTTTTAGAGTGCGAAGCCGAAATCTTGAGGAACATCGTCGCAAAATTTCAAAGCTTGGTTCACAACATTATCAGAGATATGATCTGTGGAAGTTAGGGCTTTTTGCAGGCTCCTGAATTTAACCTAAACAGGTCATCACAAAATTTTCGCTATAAATATTTTTCTATGAGGTTTCAGAAGCTGAAATTTTCATAGAGCGAAGCCGAAATCCTAAAGAAGCTCCTGTAAAAATTTCAGATCTTGGTGCACAATATTTTTGGAGATATGATCTGTCAAATTTAGGATTGTTTCAGGCTCCTAAATTTCATCTCAAAGAGGTGACCGTGGGAAAAACATCATAATTCTCTCTCTAAGCGTCGGATTGAGATTCTGTAAAAATTCGCCTGAAGTACACGGAATTTAGTTTTTAGTATATCAATTTCAGAGCCGAAGGAGGAAATAGTGACATGTGGAAAGTCGTACAAGTTCACTCTACTAAACCAATCCATAATTAGGTCATTGTGGGATATTGGGCATAACTTTGTCTTGAAGAATCAAAATCAGGTCAGACCTATGGAATTCGAAAGATGATTCAGAGGGCTACTTCAGGGCCAAATTTCAGATTTTGAAGATCCAACATCACAGAGATAATTCAGTTTCAATGTCAAGCTTCTCAAAAGCAAGAAAAAGGTGTGTATTTTTTTCGAATTACATAAATCTCATTTGAAAAAAATTAGTTTGAATTTGTTCCAAGGGAATATTGAAGAATAGATGTCAGTATTGGGTTCTAAAATGGCCCCTAAAAAGAATTCAACACCCATTAAGCCTTCATAAGGCTCTACTATGACTCATGAAGACGAAGAAAAACAACATGAGATATCAAAATTACAAGAGCAAGTGCACCAAATTTCGATATCGCAAAGAGCAAGAAAAAATGAAATGGAAGTTTTGAAGAAAGGCATGGAAACTATGATGTATGGTTTGAAGAAAGGCGTTGAAGCTAAGATGAATGGTTTGGAAGCTAAGATGGAAGCCATGGAAGTGGGCATGGAAGCTAAGATGGATGGCATGGAAGCTAAGATGGATGACATGGAAGCTAAGATTGATGAAAAAATGGAAAACATGAAGAATGATATACAAGCAGACATCGAAGGTTTGGAAAAGTTGATACAGGAAATGCTTCCTAATGGCGAAAAGTTAGTAGAGGAAACTCATGATGAGAACAAAATAAATGTTAATCATGATTTCATAAACTCTAATGTTTGATGGAAGAACCACCATATTCAAAACATGGATATGAGGAAGTTTGATGGCAAGGATCCCGTAACATGGATACTACAGATGGGGCAATATTTTGATGTCAATAATGTGCAAAACATACAAAAGGTACGCATTGCAACTTTACAATTAGAACAAAATACATTTGTATGGTATCGATGGATTTGCTCCTGTAAAAAAATTGTCACTTGGTCAATTTTTACGGAGGAAATGATACCACATTATGAGGATACAAAAAGCAACACCTTCTTTAGCCAATTGATAAATCTCAAACAAAAGGGTTTAGTGGCGGAGCACATTGAGGACTTCCAAAAATTGAATATAAGGGTAACTGATATTCCATAGGAACATAGGATTGATGTCTTCATAGGGACTTTAAAGGATAACATCCAACATGAAGTTCGCGTTTGGGAACTTGATTCATTGGAAAATCATCCAAATGTTACTTTGGACTACAAGAGGTGAAATATCTGGGTCATATTTTATCTCACGAGGGTGTTAAGATAGACCCTAAAAAAATTAAAGCCATTAAGGAATGGAAAGTCCCCACAACCATAAAGCAGTTACGAGGATTTCTCGGTTTAACAGGGTATTATCGCAAGTTTTTTAAGAATTATGGGAGAATAACAGCACCTCTAACAACATTATTAAATAAATATGCATTTTCATGGACTCCTGAAGCAACTAAGGCCTTTGAACATCTTAAAGAGGCAATGTGCCTAGCATCGGTCTTAGGTACTTCAGACTTCACAAAAAACTTTATTGTGGAATGTGATGCCTCAGGAAATGGAATTGGTGTTGTTTCAATGCAAGAAGGAAGACCCATTGCTTTTGAAAGTCGTCCAATCAAAAGAAAATATTTACAGAAAGCTGTTTATGAGAAGGAAATGTTAGCAATACTACATGCACTAAAGAAATGGTGACCTTACCTAATGGGAAGACACTTCAAGGTAAAAACTGATCATGATAGTCTTAAACACTTTTTGGAACAATGAATATCTTCAAAAGAGCAGAAAAAATGGGTCACAAAGATGTTGGGTTATGGCTTTGAAATAATCTACAAAAAAGGGAAGCTAAATGTTGTTGCAGTTGCACTTTCAAGAAAGAATGAAGAGGTGGAAGCATTGCTTTGTGCCATTTCTACTATCCAACCAGATTGGATATCTGAAGCAAGGGATGAATAGAAGAAGGAAAAAGAAGTGTGGACACTCATTCAAAAGTTGCAGCAAGATCCTAGTACATCTGAAACATTTATTTGGAAAAATGATTCCTTATGGTACAAAGATCGCTTATATCTTTGTAAGAATTCCCAACTAAAACAAAATATTCTTTTGGAATTGCACACTTCTCTTTTAGGAGGACACTCAGGATTTTTAAAAACTTACCACAGGGTGAAGAAAGAATTTTTTTGGGATGGCCTTAAATCTGATATTCAAAAGTTTGTGGCGGAATGTTTGGTTTGCCAGCAGAATAAAGTGGAGACAATTAAGACCCCGGGACTTCTACAACCTTTATCCATTCTAAGTCAACGTTGGGAGGAGATTTCAATGGATTTTATCACAGGTTTACCTAAGTCCGAAGGAAAGAGTGTCATCATGGTGGTAGTTGATAGACTTACCAAGCATGCACACTTTTGTGCATTATCTCATCCATTTAAAGCAAGTACAGTTGCTACTACATTTATGGACACAATTCAAAAGCTACATGGAAACCCAAGGGTTATTGTGAGCGACAGAGATCCCATTTTTACTAGAAATTTTTGGACGAAGTTATTTTCTTGTTTGGGTACTCAATTAGCTCATAGCTCATCTTATCATCCTCAATCTAATGGTCAAACTGAGATAATGAATAAATTTTTGGAAGGATATCTTCGTTGTTTTGTATATGATAAACAGACACAATGGGTCAAGTGGTTATCTCTCGCTGAATGGTGGTATAACACTTCCTTCCATACTGCAGCAAAAAATGACCCCATTTATGGCACTTTATGGATATCATCCACCGTCCATCTCATCATATTTAAGAGAAAATTATAAGGTTCAAGCAGTGGAAAATCACATCGAGCATCAACAAGAAGTTCTCCAACTCTTAAAGGATAACCTAAATTTGGCACAAAATCAAATGAAAAAACAGGTAGATCAACATCGCAGCGAGAGAAGTTTTGATGTAGGAGATTGGGTATTTTTACGAATGAAACCATACAAAAAAATGTCCCTTAAGCAAGCTAATAAGGATAATAAATTATTGTAAAAGTACTATGGTCCTTACAAGGTGTTGCAAAATATTGGTACTATGTCATACAAATTGCAGCTTCCCGCTTCTTCGTGAGTGCATCTAGTTTTCCATGTTTCATGCTTAAAGAATGTTATAGGTGAAAATATTCCAGTTCAAACAATATTGCCAGAACTTGATGAGGAAGGAAAAATCATATTGGAACCTGAAGCGGTCATGGAAACAAGAACTCCGATGCCTACTTTAATCGATCAATTTCGTAGTATCTCATCAAGTGGAAGAACTTACCCACTCAAGATTCTACATGGGAGGATGAGGATTTATACGTATACCCATAGTTACTCAAGCGTTGAGGACAACACTTTTTTTGAAGGAGAGGGGCATGTTAGGTCCCTATATTACTAGTTTATCCTTTATTGTTATTAGTGTAGCCCCTTTATTGTTATTAGTGTACCCCCGTAACCCCAATATTGTTATTGTGCCCTTAAGATTGTTATCAAGTAGGGCCTACTAGATTATATTGTGGGCCCATGGACTCCTATATATAGAAGGAGGTTTTGGTCATTTGTATCATCCAAGAATTGTTCATTTATGTAATGTATTGGAGGTTGCCCCCTCGAAGTGGCTGATTTCTAAGGCATTGATCTCTCTCTTCTTCTATTTCTGGAGCTGGTTTCATAACAAGATTTCTCCATTGGAAGCTTTCCTCAAATACCTGGGGTTTATTTTAAAGCCAAATATATATTTAAGAGCAGACTGGAATTGGCTTCTAGGAAAGCTAGAGAAGGGGTTAAAGGTTTGGAGTTTTTTTTGGCTTTCTAGTGTTAGGCGGTTGGTTTTAGTTAAGTCAGTGTTGGAGGTTATTCCAATTTACTAGATGTCTTTGGTGTTGATTCCTCGTGGTACACTGAACAAGATGCAACTTCTATGTTTTAGTTTTTTATGGGTTGGAAAAAAGGAACATAATGTATTACATTGGTTTAGTTGGCACATATTAGTGGTCCCAAATCTTCTTGGGGGCTGGGGACTAAAGAACATTTTTATTTTTTCAAAGGCCCTCGCAGGAAAAAGTGCTTGGTGGTTAATATCATCTCAGAATATATGGAATCAAGTGGTTATATATAAATATATTTATCCTCTATCCATGGAGGATTAGATTCGTCTCTTAGAAAAGTTGTGTCATAACATTTTAGTGATTTGGAGGGAAATTTGTCACTCTTTTGATTTGGTGGCATCAAGGCTGGTTTGGCACATTGGGGATGGGATTTTTTTTCACATTGGTTTTGGTCCATGGTCGGGGTGTTTATAGGAGCATGTTCTATATATTCCTCTTATTTAATATCTTTGAGTGATGGGTATAACTCGTTTAGCTCAAGTTGTTGCTTCAGAGCAATCCAACATTTGGCATGAGGGCTGGAAAGACTCTCAGGATATTTTCTTTCCTCTTTTCCTTAAGGAAGAATGACATCGATATATTGGGGTGTTATTTGTGGCTCATGTCTGTATATTTGGGCGCGAGGATGATTTTTCATGGTCTTTTTCTCCACATGGAAACTATACCCTAAAATTTGGATATTTATTCTTGAGTGTGGCTTCTAGAACCCAAAACTTGGAATGATGGTGAGGAATTCTATGTGTTTTATGGATAAATTCCTTCTACATATAGACACAATCTCCCTAAACCTAGTGGTTAGATCTAGAAATAATTAAGACAGATTTTCTTTACTTTCCTTAGAGAAGTTTGAAATATGGAAAAATGTCTTACTTGGAAACCAATGTAGACTGTCTTCTTATCCTCGCTTGAAAGATTTAGATCCAAATCCAAATGTTATAAGTGGAACCAGAAAACCATCTAAAACAAGCAAGAGAACCAAAATGTACAAATAACATATGCAAACATCTCTAAACAATAATCCAAGGATTCATTGTCATACATATGAATAAATGAGACATAATGTATAGGAAAATAAGGCATTTTTGTATTAATGAAAGTAGGATAAGATTATAACCATTAAAAACCTTGACATTGTATATCTCTCCCAACTATATTGTCCTTCCTTTGCCACAAGTGAAGCCTTCAATAATTCCTTAAGTACATGGATGGTGTAACACCATCCTCCCACATCTACCCAAGTAATCGGCTAACCGGGGTAAATGTGTGACAAAGATATTACTATGATCTGATTCAACTCCCTATGTGTCAGTTAAGGAAGTGGAATAGAAACCACACGACAACAATGACCTTTTTCACATGCTACAAGAAACCTAAGAGCCATCCCAACCTTCCATGAGGCTAGCACCTGAACCAACCTGACCTTTTCATGCATCTATCCCCCAGTTGCTCCATTGACATGGGAAAGAGTATGATTGGAACCCTCCAGTCACACACACAACATGGGTATGCACGCGATTGGGGACTTTTCCCAGTAGTCCTGAGCCCGCGAACCTGATTTCTGTGCCACTTTTTCAGGCCCAAAGCCTGGGTCATTGCCTAGAACTCTATGAAACTTTCAGAACTAAAAGATAACAACAGAATAACGATGTAAAAGAAAACACTTGACCAAAGAATCGATTGGACCCCTACTCGCCATGACAATAATTTCATCAAACATGTCACAAATATGTGATCTATAGGTTTAAACAATAGATCTGAGTATAGGGGTCTCATACTTATCTAAGAATTGCTAAGAATAATTTTTACCTCATAACATTAATTGTATTATCATCTATTTGGTAAAAGATACATTGTTCATTCATTTACATGTCAAAACATGATGAGAGCGATACATAATCACTATCATAAAACACATTCATAACCAACATATAAGCAATAGAAATGCCAAGCTCAGGATAACCATATAAGCCACATAATAACAATAATATTTACCCATTAATACAAGAGGAAAATTTCTCTTATTTCCATAAGAAAAATGCAACCAAGTCTGGGACTTCCACATTCCACCTTATCATAGACATGGTTGAGCCAAATATCTCTTCATCGAGCCACCCCCGTACCATATTCCAAGCATGAATTTGGGATCTCATAAAACACATCAATCAAGACCAAGCCAAGGATTCTAGAGGCCAAACCACCTCAACCTTGAACCAATGATTCCACCTCATGGTCAGACATCACTAACCATCACCAGATTGGTCTCTACCCAAGTTGTCTAGGGCTCCAGAGCGTTTGTTCCAACCAGGGCTTCAAGGACTAGTCACTCGACCCAAAAATGTTGGTGGGATTCTAGAGCATTTTTCCAACTAGGGCTTCCAAGAAAAGTTACTCAACCCACCAAGGGCTTCCAAATAGTTTTTCCAACCAAGGCTTCCAGGACTGGTAACTCAACCCAAGTTTTTATAGGGAATCCAGAGCGTTTTTCCAACCAAGGCTTCCAGGAACTAATAACTCAACCCACATCCAAAGGAACATGAGAACCATCTAGAAAACAAATAATGAAATGAACCCACAACACCATGGATATCCAAGAAATGGAAAGTATATGCAAATCCATTATCAATCTAGGAAATGATCCATGCTAATGACATATCATGACCAATAAACCACACGCATATGCCATGCATGCCAAAACTAGTGAGGAAAATATACATGCAACTTGGTACCTGCAAGAAAAGCTCATTGTAGTTGTTGAACCCAATGTCCTCTTGTGCTTTATTGCTCTTCATTTTCCTTCTTTCTCCAAAAATCCAAGTATTCCACATTCTCCAAGAGTGCTTCAAGAAACTCTAAGTGTCTAAGAGTATGAGAGAGAGAGAGAATAGAATGATAGCTCCAAAACTAAACTGAAAAAAGGTTACCAATTGATTCTCATAAGCCTTTTATCAATGAGGCCTCTATTTTCCTCGTTTTCCATTATTTTCCTTCATTTTCCTCCTCACATGCAACTCGTGAACTTTCACCTCCCTTTTCTCCTATTTTCTATTATTTTCATAAATAAATGCCAATAAATGCCACTTTGCCTTTCCAAATGCTTAGCCATTGCCTTTGTTAATTTCCATAGCCATAATAAACCATATGAACACCCGCACTAGGATGTTTTGCCCAACATTCATCTTGGAATATGTGTCCCATGACCTTGGTTATTATTTTGCATTTATTAACTTTTATTACAAGGAATTTTAACTAGGGCTGTTACAAAACCCTCTCCCTTGGGGGAACACCATCCTCGGTGTTCAACGACACCTAGAACCAGGAAGACTATTGTAAAAAAAACATACTTACCATGGAGATTTATAAATTAGCTCATTGCAATATTTACAATGATCAACCCACTGAGAAGCAAACCAACATGAAAACATGAAAAATATAACGTCATAATTACATGACACCCATACTGCTTATTGTAGCTTTATAACAAAGCTCATGGTGATATTTACATCCATATACATATGTACATATAACCAAACATCATACCAACATATACCAACACATGCCAAAGCATTCGCTCAACCAGCAAATAAGGAAGGATACATAGCCCACATCCAACCTGTCATCTCCCATGTAGCTTCATCGGGCCCAAAGTGCTTCCACTACACTATAACCTGCTCGATTGATCGGTTACAGAGCATGAGGGCCTTTCTCTGCAAAATGAACTCAGGTTCTGACTTGAATTCTCCTTCTGGCTCCACCTGCAATACATACTAGTCAATCACAAGATCAACATCTTTAACATACTTCTTAAGAAATGACACATGGAAAACATCATGGACTTTCAATTTTAGAGGTAGTGCAAGTCGATAGGCTATTGGCCCAATCCTCTCAAGAATCTTGAAAGGTCCAAAAAATCAAGGTTCCATCTTGTCACATGATCCAATCTGCAAGGAGCTCTTCTTGGGCTTGATGCAAAAGTACACTTGTTCCCCAACCTGAAACTCCTTAAACAACTTGTTCTGATCTACATATATCTTCTACCTATCCTGTTTTGATTTTATATTATTCTTGGCTAACTGAATTTCATGTTCCATCTCTTCCAACATGTCCAGTCCAATCAACACCCGATTAACTAGGCCACTCGAGCTGATAGGAGTATTGCAACTTCACCCATACAATGCCTCAAACAGACTCATCCTAAATGATTCCTGGTACCCATTGTTGTAAGCGAAATCTACCAGTGGAAGACACTATTCCCACTTTCATTGCTGATCATGCATCACATACATCCTCAACATATCCTCCAATATCTTGTTGACCCTCTTTGTTTGTCCGTCTTTCTGCAGATGATAAGTTGTACTAAAGGCCAACTATGTGCCCAAACTTGCAAACAACTCCTTCCAAAACTTGGAAGTGAACTTCGCATCCCTGTTTGACATAATATTCTGTGGAACACAATGAAATCTGACCACATCCCTGATAAATACCTGTGCTACATCATTCGCTGAGTATGTAGACTTCACTGGAATGAAGTGTGCGACCTTCGTCAACTTGTCCACCACAACCATGATAGAATCATGATGTCTATATGTCCTCAGTAAACCTATGATAAAGTCCATGGAAATGAACTCCCATTTCCACTCTGGAATCATAATCAGATGTATTAGTCCACCTTGATGCTTAAACTCTACTTTTACATGTTGACAATGCAAGCACTGAGCCACAAACTCTGCTACGTCTCTCTTGTCTAAAATAAACTGTATTTGCTAAGCTAAGCATACAACGAATTATATCTCAACAATATCAATACTGCTGCTAAGTGTCTGGCATGCTCTTCTTCATTTTTATAATATACCAATATATCATCAATGAGTACAGTAAATAATTTTTCCAAATAAGGATGCAGCACACTATTCATCAAGCACATAAATGTAGCTGGAGTATTATTCAAACCAAATGAAACTACAACAAACACATACTCTTCATATCTGTTCTAGAAAGTTTTCTTGTGAATTTCATCTTCTTTAATGTGTACCTGATGATATCTCGATCTCAGATTAATCTTTAAGAACATTTCAACTCCCTTCGACTGATCAAACAAATCATCAATCCTTGGCAATGGATGCCTGTTCTTGATGGTCACCTTGTTCAAATGTCTGTAATCAATGCATAACCTGAGAGTACCATCTTTCTTCTTCACAAAAAATACCGATGTGCCCCATGGTGATACTCTTGGCCTAATGTATCGCTTTTCAAGCCTTTAATTTAACAACAAATTCAGCTCTACTGACTCCGGTGTGCTCATCTTGTAAGGTGATTTAAATGTTGTTGTTTCCCATGGCACCAAATAAATAGAAAATTCTACTTCCCTGTGAGGTGGAAACTCTAAATAACATGTGGGAAATACATCCTAAAACTGTTGTAGAAATGGGTACTTTCTTAACACATTTGCATCCTCAACTTCCTTACCTTTGTCACTAGAAATGTGCACTACAAATAACACACACCCTTTCCTGCAACTACGCCCTTCCTGCATAGCTGTTGTAATATTCCTAAATTAGCACATAGATAATTGGAATATTAAATTTTGATTTTTCTCTTAGATAGAGGAATAAGAGGGTATGGAGACCCATAAATCTCCTTAGAAGGAATAAAAGACACTCCTAGTATGAATGGAGGTCATCTAAAAGCTGGATTGAAGACCCTTAGGTGTGAAAAGGGGCTGGAGCATGAAGACTGGGTCAAATTTGACCAAATCAAACAACATTGTTATGGAGGAGTGGCATTCATGGTGGGACAATGCAGTTTTGGAGGGAGATTGATTTCATGGAGGTAGTGACCTAATTGAGTGGGGTCAAGGGTGAGAAATCTGATAAATTATATAAGGAAGAGTATGGTAGCCATATGGGGTTATGCTTTTGATTATTCATGTAAGGGTCTGTTTAGACTTGTTGCTCTCTTTAGCTGTTTAGCTAAGATTGTAGTGCTGTTTAGCACAGAGTGTTCCCGAGCGGGAATCCAACATCTTTCCTTGAGAGGCCTCTTGGGAGAGTATTGCACTAACTTTTCCATATTAGACATTAGGCCAAGCTACATATTTATTTTACAACGCATTTTCTGCAGAGTATTGTGTTGTGTTGCAGGGTGCAGCAGTGGAGAGTTGATTTGGGTCACTTCCTTGCTTGATTTCGGTTTGAGGAAAGTTTCCTTCGATTAAGAGACCAAAAAAGTGGACTCCTGAGCTTTATTTCATCATCCAACATTAGGCTAAGGTACTGCTATCAGTTACAGCTTAGCTTTCTGAAGGAACTTCTTTATTTTAGTGTGCAATTGTAGTGAAGGGTTTGGAGCCCTAGTTGGGGGAGATAGATTTTCAGTGAGGGGATCAACCTCTCATTTGGAGAATCTATAGGAGGAGTTTTCATACATTTACAGATCAGATCAGCAACCTCCTATCATCTATCCAGTTACAGAGATTATTCAGCCCTAGGGCCATATTTGTATTTCTGCATTTTTGTATATTTCAGGAAACCCTTTCCGGGTTATCCTAGAAATGTGCTTGGGAGCTTAGATCTATGTTCCCAGAATTATTTGAGATATATAACAACAAATATATATTAATATATCATTTTTGTAGCAGTTATTCCCTAAAACTGCACTGTCATGGCTCATGGCACTTGTATGGAAATATTTTTACATGCATTGACATATTTGCTTAGAGGAGGCTTGTTTCACAGTGCTTGAGTGACTAGATCCTCAAAATCTTGTGCCTGTTATTTGATGATATGTTAAATAAGATGGTTGTACATTTGTCTCATATCATGGTGTGTTGATTTATTCATTGATATTTCCAGTTTTGTGTTCATATATTGCTGCTTCCTCATTTGGGAATATTACAGTGGTATCAAAGCATAATCTTGGCTCAGCCTGTGGATCTCAGCCATTATGCTATCAGGAGAATAAGAAGGAGGAGAAAGAGATCAGGATGATGGAAAGAATGAGTTTTATCTCATCTCTTTTCAGTTCTAAGAGGGACCTCACCAAGGAGGTCAAGCAAAGAAGAATGGAGAAAAGCAATGAAACCACACTAGGGTTTCAACATGAGGAAGGTCCATGTACTTCCTATCAGCAGAAGAAAGATCCGGTATTGCATAGAGCTCCAAAGAAACATACTATTCCCTTTTCTTTTGAAGAAGAAGAAAAGAGGCATGGATATGGAGGACACTTAAATCATGAGATTCTAAGTGAGTATCTTGCAAAATATAAGTCTCAACCTAGAGCTTTCAAGGTGAATCTAACTCTCCCACAGTTCATTAAGCTCAAATAAGAAAGAATACCTTGTAGCAATAGATTTCTATTGCCTACATTTGATTTGTCATCCACATGTACAACAAGAGCTTGGGGAATGAAGTTGGACACAAATTTTCTACTACATCCAATAGTAGAGAGAGAAGCTGTTGAGATTGCAGTGTTGCACCTTGAGGGTGAAGCAAACATTTGGTGGTTCAGCCATTTGGGTCATGCAAGAGTGACTGCATATGCAAACTTTACTTAAAGGTTGATCAGGAATTTTGACAAGAAGAAATAAGAGGAGAAGATGCCTTCACCACCACTTGCTGCAGGAGCACTTACATCAGGAGAAAGAACACTTGCACCTTTGCAAAGTGGTCTTTATCTCTTGACATTTAGAGTCCCATGCACTATTCTGGAGATGCATGAGGAGGAGGAGACTTGTACCAGCACTGATTCAACCATAGAAGAGCAGTCATCATCATCAATAGTTGGGGAAGTGATCACACCGGAGGAAGGAACCCTTGTAGCAGTACAAGATGGTCCCAAGATTTACCAAGGTATGCACATATTTCCATTTCCTGTTATTCCAACACATCATATGGAGGATTATGGAAACATGCTGTCAGGACAAATGCATGACCTAGAGTCAAAGAATATTGCTGATTTGGAGCAGTAGACTATCACTGCGCTAAGAAAACTTGAATTGTTCAAGGAGGAGACAAATAGTCATCTTGGTTATTCATTGTTGAGCTGCACACAACTCTTGGGGTTGGAGTGTAGGTTGTGGGAGGATAGGATGAGTATTTTCCTAAAAAATGTAATGCAGAACTATGTGTTCAACATTGAGCATGATATTAAGACAGAATATGCACCATCATGGAGATCAAGAGCACTATCATTGAACAACAATGATGAGTTGGGGGCCCTACCATTATTGGAGCATTCCAATGACCTTTCTACATGTATAGCAGAGGATAGGCAGATGGTTGATGGATGATATCTTATGATGGATGACATCTTCCATTATTATGATGGGTACTTCTTGATGAGCACTTCACCTTTTGATGAGAAGTTTTTGCCTACACCTTATTTGGATCCTTATGGGATCAACTTGGTAATTGATGAGTGGTCTTCATTTGGATATCTATGGGAGATGGCATTTCAACATCCCATGAAATGCAAAGATATAAATCTGATTTGGGAGGGATGCCAATTTTGAGCATGATGATAGACACTCACCATTGGTTGGATGGCTGATGTTGATGAGCAAGAGGCTGGAAAGCCACTTGCAGATCTATGACACAGGGCAACAGGAGGCAAGGCTGCGTTGGCTACTCTTGAAAGAGTTTAGTCATTATGTACCACATTCTATTTCAAAGAGTATTTTGGTGGGTGGAACTTGGCATGGCACTTGCATCATATGGCAACAAGGAGTCTGGGTGTATTGGGGTGATGTCGTATCTTTCTTGTCAACCATCATGTTTTTGCTCCATAATTTATATGATGATGGTGTGGGGAGGCAACAAGAGTTGTTATTGCTTTGGAAAATCTTGGGAGAGTATGGGCTGATTTTCTCCTATACTTTGCATGATGTTGCAGGAGTAGGTGATGGCACTATCATGGTGAAAAGGGGATACTCCTTAGCCTTGGAGGATCAGGAGGTACTTCCACTTTGGAGGGAATCTCCCATATATAGCAGCATTATGTTAGATGACTTTGGCATTTGGCATGTCAAAGAATAGAGCTATGAGGTGACAGGAGCCTTATTAAAAAGGCCAACAACACTATCACTTGGGAGCTTGGGTTTGTTGATGGAGTGTTCCCAGCACTTAATGGACAAGGAGGAGATGAGATTGAAGGAGAAGAGGATGCAGATGTCTATTACCATGTTATGATCTTCTTGACTTGGATCTCCAAGCATAAGAAGAATGCTTTGCATGCAGCTGTTTGGTCTCAATCTAGTCTCCTAAATTGAGCTCATCTAATTGTCAACCAGGGTTGGTAAACTGCTGAAGTGAAGTGTACTGTATGTACCTAGGTGTTTGTTTCTTAATGCGTTGTGTGTAGTGTTTTGTGATGTTTTTGGTCCTTTGTGATGATTTATGATGTTTTTGGTCTTTTGGTGGTTTTATGTTCACAAAGAAAGATGACTAGAAAGCTAATGGAAAGGAGCTGGTGATTAAAAACAGAGTAAAGCCTAATTGGTTGATGAAAAATGACAAATGCAATTGCAAACACTGAAGCAGAATCAAATCTAAACTATGAATAAGCAGAAATAAAGCTTGATAATGACTTCTAAGGAAATGATTCAAAGCATAAACTCAACTTGAGAAATGATCAATTAAATATGCAAATCCTCCTAACTAAACAGTTTGAACAACTAGCTTATAATGATGCAACATTTCATCCTTGATTAGAGATTTGTTGAAGCAATTTTGGAATAAAACATTTATACCATCATAAGATCTTCTACTCTAAAGCTAGTTCCTAACTCTATTCTGCAACTTAGTTTAATGACACTACACTTCACTCAAAGGTTATGGATTTTTGAAATAGTCTTTTGAGGAAATGTTTGTTTGTGAGATGATAAGGGAGTTGCAGAAGTACTTGAGGCCTTAAAATGATATTGTCTTCTGTTCCTGTGGTTATGAAGCAATTATAGATTTTAGAACAAGAAGATGTTTGTAAATAATGAAGGTTGTTTTGTTAAGTTTAACAACTGAAGTAGTCTAATATGCAGTGAATGGCAACTGAATATGGAGTGCAAATGCAATGAGTTAAGCTAACAATGAACTTGAGATGTCACTAATCTAAAACAATGTTGAACTACAAGTCATTATCAAACTTAAAACAGAACAACTGAGCATGAGTTAAGTGCAATTAAACTCCGGAGCATCCTAACTAAGCTATCATGCATTATTCTATGGAATTATACAGTCTGTTTTTCCATCATGATTGGTATTTTTGAAGAGTTCCTTCTTTTGGAAGAGTTTTTAGAACAATCCTGACTGTGTAATTGAGTGCAAATGCAAACATAAAGACTGAAAGCAATAAAAAACTAAGATATCATAGCCATCTCCTACCCATCATTATGATATTTTTGACAAGCGTTTAAGAGCAAGAACAACTATGGTACTTAGTGAAAACACACAACTAAAACGTTCAAGATCACAATCATGCTTAAGACAGTATAAGGATTTTTTGGAAGAGTTTCTTCTTTTGGAAGAGTGCTGAGCATAAGTATAACTGTGATGGTGAATAAAAGAGACTATAATTAAATCCTACAATACTATAGCCATTTCCCATTCATCATTATAATATTTTGGAAGAGCTTCTTCTTTTGGAAGAGTTTTTAGAATGAGTATAACCACAGTAGCTAATGAAAACAACTACGAATTCAACTTCAAATCCTACAATACTATAGCCATTTCCCATTCATCATTATAATCTTTTGGAAAAGCTTCTTCTTTTGGAAGAGTTTTTAGAATGAGTATAACCACAGTAGCTAATGAAAACAACTACTAATTCAAATTCAAAAACGTAAAGGCGGCTAGAATACTTATCTAAATTACGCAAATAAATCCGTGCAAGAGGCAGGGGCCCTCTACCACCTGACGGAATCTAACTCCAAATCAAATCAACGCTTTCAAAACAACACTGTCTGCTTCATTAAAAATGAAATAACTTGAACAGAGCACTCTGCGTCTTCAGAAATGTAGCACAGAATCTAAGCAAAATCTAGAACAAAATCTAGCCTAGCTCTCGGTTTCCCAAGTGTTTATATAACAAATGCACATAACAAGACTTGCAACAATTTCAGGAACATTGTCTTTCCTTATCGGAATCACATTAGGACTCTTGAAGTGGCTGCGTAAAAAGGAAAAAGACATCTGGACTGAGACAGTCCTAATAGAAGTCTGCCTTCCTAAATGTGTTCCCACGTACCAAAACCATACCCAGAATCCGTTTCTTCCTTCATGGTGAGCAACGAACCATTGAGACATGACGTGGAATATGACCATATGTGGTTTTTCTTGAGAGGCCACCTGGAACATACCCAAACGTGAAGACAGCTGCAGAATCGCCGGTTAGCTACGGAATGTCTGCATTCTGCAGCTAGTTCCGGTCAAAATGCATTACAATGGCAAAAATCACAAAACTTTAGCAAGTCAGTCATGTTAATCATTCTAAAAGTAATTTTAACTAAATTCATTGATCAATTGGGTCTAGGATAGCAATGGACAAAGGAAAATGAGGTAAAGTAAGATGAAAGAAAGCACAATTTTGAGGCTCAACATACCCCCACTGTTGTCTCCTTGCATGTCCTCATGCAAATTATCCTATGAACTCAGAGGCTTCTGCAAGAAAATCTAATCCTCTCCTTCTCCTTTGCCTGGAAGCTAAAGATCTTCTGGGTTTTCTGATAACAAGTTTGAACCTTAAGTTGGTAAGTGCCCTGATTAGCTTTTTATTCCTCTTCTTCAACTTTTCATTGGTCTTTTCCACTTTGTCTATATGTAGGGATAAGGTTGAGTTCATATCGGTTTTGAGCTTGACTTGTTCCTTCAAAATTTCATTCTCATTTTTGATGTGTCTATTAAGTATTTCCAACTCATATCTATCCCTTCTTAATACATCTATTTCAGACAGTGGAGGACTAGGGGTTCTCTCCTTGCTTTCTGAAGCTCTCCTTTCCAAAGTTTCCACATAGTCATAAATTTCTTGTTGAGTAGGGTCAATTTCAGGGGTTCCTTCATTAAAATCCTCTTCAACATCTTCTTCAATGGATGTTTCCTCATCTTCTATATTAATCACCCCTGTTTGTTTGATTTGAGTTTTCCTTAGTTTTCCCTTTAATCTATGGCTTCTTCTAGGCTAAGAAGATCCCTCTCCTTTCTCCATGGCAGATTTCCTGATTACCTTTTCTTTCTTAAGTTGTCTCTTGATTTGAGTCAACTTCTCTGAGATGATTTCCTCACTACTTTCTTGGACTGTTTTTTCGATTTCAACTTTTGAGGCTCTCCATTTCCTACTTCTCCTTGTAGGCTGTGGTTCCAGTGAGGGTTCTTTTGGCTCTTCAAAATGATTTCTTATCAAGAAATTGTCCCATGTATCATTTGTTTTGGCTAAATGATGTTCAATCAAAATTTTAACCAAACCATGATGATATAGAGTTGTCTCTAAAAATTGAACCCTTCTTTGAACACAGGAAGCCATCCTTTTCAAACTTTGAAGCAAGAAGTAAGGTAGGTTTAAGTCTTCCCCCAGAAAATGCATTATCAGTCTAATGTGGTAGACATAAAATGTGCCATATCTACCCTCACATGTAATAAATTTTTGCAGAAGAAGTAGTATGTTTCTCCATTTATTTTTCAATGCAGAACTTGGAATTCCTTTCTTGAATACAATGACATCCATACCTGGTGATTTAGAATTTGCTTCCAGGATTCATTGTGGAATTATCTATTTTTGAACCATCTCTCTCCATTTCTAAGCAACCCTGTAGCTTCTGCAATGAAAACTTCAGTGACAGTAAATTTGACATCTCCCACTTCAACTTCAGCTCCTTGAAATGATCTTGAAAATGTTTTAGTGACTTCTTTGTGGAAGCCATTAAATTTCTCCAAAAATTGAAGCCATCCTATCTGTTGCAACATTTCTTTGCATTGAGGGTAGCCTTCCAAGTATTTTGAACCCATTGGTTCAGTTCTTACAATGAAACCCATAATTGCTTCTTCAATGTTCAGATTAACACTCTTCTACCCACAGAAACAATAACTTTCACCTTCAAATTGAAATGGCTTCAGGTTCTTAATGACAATGGCTTCAAACTTCGGAATGATATACCTCTGGTTGACAGTGACAACAGCTTCAAACGTTGGACTGATATGCCTTTGGTTGATAATGAAAATAGCTTCAAAACTTCAGACTGATATGCCTCTGTTGACAGTGACAACAGCTTCAAACTTCGAGCTGATATGCCTCTGGTTGACAATGGAACTTTGGACTGATATGCCTCTGTTTGACAGTGACAAATGGCTTCAAATTTCCCACACTACTATATCTCTGTCTCTCGGTGGCAAATAGCTTCAAATTCCCATACTGATATATCTCTGTCTCTTGGTAACAAATGGCTTCAAATTCTTCTCTGCTATACCTCTGTCTCCTGGTAACAAATGGCTTCAAATTCTTCTCTGCTATACCTCTGTCTCCTGGTGACAAATGACTTCAAATTCTTCACTGCTATACCTCTACGTTTACAGTGATAATGCTCAATCTCTGTCCACGGTGATAGTGCTTTGATATTCAAACTGATATACCCTTTTTCTCTGCTCTCGGTGATAAGGATATTTCTGTTTGCGGAATGAAGTGCCGGCTACAGAATGGAGTGATGGCAGTGGTCACGGAATGAGGTGATGGAGTGAGGTGGAGGAAACGAATTAATGATTGAAAAGACAACGGAGATTTTTACAACGGAAAAGAGAATCATCATTGAATGATTTGGTTAAGTGACATGAAGAATTCAAACACTTCGGCCATTTGAACCGCTTAAATGATGTCGGATATGGAATTTGAAATGAGAGATTTTAATCCAAAGTTTGTGGAGGGTTTATTGGTCTTGATCAATAAAAATAATTAAAACAACCTTTTCGAACAATTCATAACTAAAACTATGCTAAACTTTATGAAATTCCATTATAATCTAAACTTGTTACCTCTGCTTTTCATTTGATTTTTGTAGTCTTTGTCTTCTTTGTTCTCCTTTGGAAGAGTCTTCATGGTCCTTCTTGATTTTTCTTATTCATGGATACACTAGATCATTTTGTTGCAATTCTAATGTCTGTTGACTAATGCCTTCAGGATTTGTAGTTGCGGAATGTCTGGCTAGCTGCGGAAAAGCTGATCAGCTGCAAAATGTCTGTTAAGCTGCAGAATGTACCTGTAGAGCATTTTGATCATGGAATGGAGTGGTTTGGGAATATAGGTGAAATGTTATATGGTATGAATGAAGATGGATGATGAGACATGATATGTATGAAGTGGATGATGAAATGGAATAGATTCAGTTTATGAAATGGAGTAAAATAACATAAGAACTGCCCTGCAATCCATGACATGTTTTATTCATTTACAGTAAGACATCAAACTTTAAATTTTGACATGAAAATGAAATGGATGGAGTATGGAATGAGATGAATGAAACATGGAATGAAGTAGAATATGAATGAATGAATGAAATGGAGTATGGATGGATAAGTGAATGGAGTGAAGTGAAATGAGATGGATCATAAGCACTATGGATCTGAACTTATGATTTTGTAACGGCTGCTTGTAAAAACAAAAATGGAAAAGTTAGAGTGTCAGAGAGACTCTGATTTTCACCCTATCTTTTCTGTATAAACATGCCAATCAATGATTGGTTTTCATGTTTATACCTTTATTTTTTATTTTTCAAAGAGAAATACTTCAGAAAATTTAATCAAGTTGATGAAGAAGAAGAATTCTTCTTCATTAAATTCACATCACTGCTTTCTTGGAACTTCTTGACAAATTCTTCCCTTGAGAGTGGTTTGTGATATAGCTTCAATCTATGACCATTCACAAGAAAAGTGACCTCTTCTTCATCTATAGTTCTGATTTTTACTGCCCCATTATCAAAAATTTCAACAACTTCATATGGCCCAAGCCAATGTGTCTGAAATTTACCTTGAAAATCCTTGAATTTTGAATCAAACAAGAGAGCCCAGTCACCCTCTTTGAATTTCTTCTCTTTGATGTACTTGTCATGCCATCTAGCCCTTTTCTATTGGACTAGACTTTTTTTCTGAACTGCATCTTGTCTGATCTCATCCAATTCATTAATCTGCTCCAGTCTATGCTTTTGTGCCTCTGTTAAATGAAGTCCTAGCTGAACTGCCATTTTGAAGGTTTGAATCTGGAACTCTATGGGAAACAAAACTTGCTTTCCATAAACAAGTTCATAAGGAGTATGGCCTGTTGTGTTTCTCCATGTAGTTCTATAGGCCCACAAGGCTTCAGGAAGCCTATCTATCCAATCTCTTCTATGTAAATGAATAGTCTTTGTTAGGATTCCTTCAATGACCTTATTAGTAGATTCCACTTGACCATTTGCTTGTGGATGATAAGGAGTAGATTTTCTATGTCTGATTTTGTACTTCTCCATCATTTGCTCCACTAGCCTTGATGTAAATTGAGCTCCTTGATCTGTAACAATTTCCCTTGGGACACCAAAACGAGTAAAATATCCTCAAAAAGAAAAGTAACTACAGATGCTTCATTAGCAAAAAGTAATGGCTTGGCCTCTACCCATTTGGTAACATAATCAGTGCAAACTAATATATATCTCTTTTGTCTTGATGGAGGACTAATAGGTCCTACAAAATCCAAAGCCCATTTTTCAAAAGGTTCAATATGTACTTGAGGTTGTAATGGCATCTCACCTGAAGGAGAAGGTTTCCCTACCCTTTGGCAACTGTCACACCTTTTGACATACTCTTTAGCATCTTTAAACAAGGATGGCCAATAATATCCTAAATTAAGGATCTTATAGTATGTCCTCTTATCTGCAAAGTGTCCGCCACAAGGTTCATCATGACATGCCTTGAGAATCTCAGGTATTTCATCTTCACGAACACACCTTCTAATGATCAACTCTGGACCTGTCTTGTACAACTCATTAGCAACCCATGAATATTTTGCACTATCACAAATGATTTTTCTTTTATCCCTTGCATTCATAATTGAAGGAAATTTTCCCGAAACTAAATAATTAGCAATATCAGCAAACCATGGAGTTTGAGTAGAGATTGCAAAAAGATATTCATCAGGAAATTGATCTTCAACCGGAGTGTCATCTTTGATATTTTGGAGTCTAGATAGGAAATCAGCTACTGTGTTTTGTTTTCCAGGCCCATCTAGAATAGTAATGTTGAATTCTTGTAAGAGCAACAACCATCTTATAACTCTGCCATTAGTGATTGATTTGTTCATTAAGTATCTAATTGCAGAATGATCAGTGTGAACAAAAGTTTCATAGCCTGTTATATAGTGTCTAAATTTGTTTATGGCATGAATAACAGCTAAAAAATCTTTTTCAGTTACAGTATAGTTTAACTCTGCAGGAGTCAAATTTTTACTGGTATAATAGATGGCATAGGGAATCAAGTCTTTCTGCCCCAATACTGCTCCTAGAGCTGTATCGGAGGCATCTGTGGAGATATGAAAAGGTAACTTCCAGTTAGGTCCCCTTAATATAGGTGCTTCAGAAATTTTGGTTTTCAAGGTTTCAAAAGCTAACTGGCAATCAGAAGTCCATTTGAATTCACAATCTTTGGTGAGTAATTTGAAGAGTGGAGATGCTATCTTGGTAAAGTTTTCTATAAATCTCCGATAATACCCTGTAAATCCTAGAAAACTTCTAACATCTCTTTGACAACTTGGAATGGATAGGTTAGAAATAACTTCAACTTTGGCCTCATCAACTCTAATCCCATCCCCTGAAATGTGGTGCCCTAAAACAATACCTTCAGTGAACATCATAAAACATTTTTCATGACTAAGAGAAAGGTTTGCTTCTTGACATCTTTTTAAGACTTTTTCCAAGTTTTCTAAAGCCTTTTCAAATGTATTCCTGTTAAACCGTAAATCATCCATGTACACCTCCTACACGCCATGTATTAGATCCGGTGGCTCCCTAAATCGCCTTTGAATGTTGCAGTATTGCATAATCCAAATGGCAATACCTTGTACATAGTACCTCAGTGGCTGTGTGTGAATGTGGTTTTATCTTGGTCTTCAAGTGCTACTTGGATTTGATTGTAACCACTAAACCTATCTAAGAATGAAAAGTACTTTTTACCTGCTAATGTATCTAATACTTGATCTATGAAAGGTAAGGGAAAATGGTCTTTAAGAGTAGCTTTATTCAGTTCTCGGTAGTCAACACACACCCTCCATTTTCCATTTTTCTTAGGCACAATCACCAAAGGAGAAACCCACCGACTATCTGAAATAGGATAGATGAAGTTAACATTTAACAATTTTTGTAATTCTTCCTTGACAATTTCCCTAAGATTTGGATTCATCCGTCTTTGAGGCTGTCTAATTGGTTTGCAATTTGCCTCTATATAGATGTGATGAGTACAAGTCTTGGGACTTATCCCTTTCATGTTAGTGTATTCCCATGCATATGCAGAAGAATGTCTCTGTAATACTTTGACTAACTCTTCTTGTTGAGATTTTTCTAGGTTCTTGTTTATGTTCAAAGTTTTGCCTGGAAAATTTTTACTTGTAGAGCTACCAAATTTGTCCATAGAATGAAGAGACATCTGCCTAGATGACAAAAACTCAATATTTGATCCCTCTTGAAATGATTCATGTTTGTGTTCTGGAGAGGATTCAAAGTTTTCTAGAGTATTCAGAATTTGATTATCTTCACTAATTTCCGAAATTGTGAAGAGAGGTTGTAAATCTTCTTCATCCTCTATCCATTGAGTGTCATCTAAATCTGTAATTGTCCTAGCTGGAGGATATAAAGTGAATTTCTTAGTTGAACTACCATCAGAGATATACATATCACCGGATCTACAACTAATAAAAGCATCACCTGTAGCCAACCAAGGTCTTCCTAATATAACAGGATGGCCTCCTAGATTATTCTTACGAGTTAGGATCATGAAATCCACAGGGTACTCCCAAGAATCTAGGGACACTGGAATGTCTTCTATTACCCCATCTGGTTTGATCACAGATCTATCTGCTAATTTTAATAGTGTGGGTGTAAAGAGAAGATTAGGAAGTTTCAGTTTGTCCATGATTTGTCTACTCATGATATTTATTGTTGCTCCTAAGTCAATGAGTGTGTTTTGAATTTCAATTCCATTGATGTGAATTTTGACAACTGGATTTCCTGGGTCAAGATACTTTGGAATAACAATCTTGCCCATCATAATGTCTGCTATTTGTCCTACCAGTTGAATTTTCTTTGTTTCTCTTATTCTTTTTCTTGTTGTTTTCATACTCAACTCCTTTATTGTTTTGGCTAAAATTGGGATTTCCTTGATGGCTTGCAATAATGGAATTTTAATGCAAATATTTCTCAATTCATCTAAGAAATCATAATTAGGCACCATGATCTGTTTTTCTACACCTCTATCAATTTTTAATCTTTCCGAGAAGGGAGGTATAGAAGTAGATGTGGATGGTTGCTCTAATACAGGAGTTGGATTTATTGGATCTTTTTGTTTTAGTTTTTCAATGTTTTGGTCTTGAAAGGATGTGTCTTCCTCAAGACTTTTATTCACCCGTAGGGAGTCTTCCTCAGAATTATCTTGTTCTTGTATGATCACAGAAGGTTTCCTCTTTTCAAGTATCCTTCCAGACCTAATTTGAACATCACTAAGGTCTAGAGGAGTAATTAAATAAGTTGGAAACTATTGGCCTTCTATCATATATGTATTCTGAGGGTTCTTATTATTGGGGTTTGGTATGGGTTGAGCCGGAAATTGATTTGATTTTTGAGGGAATGGTAATGGAAGTGGTTGATTTTGATGTGGTTGGTTCTGATGATGTTGTTGAGGATTTTGTTGAAAATTTTGTTGAAGATTTTGAGGAAAATTTTGTTGAGAATTTTGAGGATAAAAATGTGGGTATGGTGGATAGGATGGTGGATACTGATAGTATGGGGAGTATCTTCCATAGGGACTTTGTGATCCTTGTGCCCAAGCTGGAGATTGATTTTGAAATTGAGGCCAAGTTTGCTGCCAAGAATTCCAAGGTGGAGGTTGATTACACATTTGATCATGGAATCCTTGTGTTTGAGGTCCCTGCCAAGGCCTTCTAGATACAAAATTGAGAGACTCTGTGGAATCTGTAGGAGTTTCCTCCTGAAAGACAGCTTTGAGACCCAGAAGAGAAGGACAATTCTTGGTCTCATGTTTTTCAGAACAAATGACACAGGTTTCTACAACTTTTACATCCAAAGGACACTCTCTCAAGGCATGTTTCTTTCTACATTTGGGACAAAAGATTGCCAAGGCATCAGATTCAACCTTTTGCTTGTTTTGTATCTTAAGGGTGTCTATTTTTTCACTAAGACTCCCTAAGATGTCAGATTTAAAATCATCAAGCATGTGTCCTATTTCTGATCTACTTATTGTCCCAGAAGCAGACTTACTTGCCCTTGCAAGAGCAGGATCTCTTGGACCTTTGACAGTTTTAGATTTCCCTCTTGAAAGGTTAATACATAACTCAGATATTTCAGGTAATGTGAGTTGTGATATATCCCCTTTTCCCATCATGTTAAGGATATCCAACCATTCATCCCTAATTGTTTTCAATAAAAGAGCTTTTAAGGTGTCTTGATCTAGGTTTTCCATTTTTGCCCTTTTGATGTTGTAATTAAATCTTTCCAACAAATCTTCCAAATTTTCATCTTCTTTTTGTAACATCTTGAACACTTCTTCCTTATGATTAACCAGCATACAATAATCCAAATATCTCTCTAGAAATGCTTGTTTCATGTCTTCCCATGTTCTAATAGAACTAATGATTAGACTCATAAACCACTTCAATGCTGCTCCCTTCAAAGTTGAAGGAAATAATTTCAGTTTTTGAGCATCTTGTAGGTAGTCATAAGTTCTACACAGCACTTCAAATTCGAATAAGAAAGTTTCAGGATCTTCATTTTTAAGTCCATAGAAGTTTGGAAGGACAGAGGGTGAAATGTTTTTCATGGTTGTATTGGTTTCTTCATCAAGTATAGGGAACCCAAAAGAGCTTCCTATTCTACCTCTTCCTCCATTTTCACCTCTACCTCCTTCTCCTCTACCTCTACCTCTACCTCCAAATAGTGTGTTTTCTCCATTAAAAACTCCTCCTCCTCCTTCTTCTGCCATGGTTGACTCTCTTGTGGAAGTGGAAAGGTTTGTGTCCCTAACAAGAGTTTTTAGATCTTCTTCTATGGCAGGTTCAGTGGATGAAGTGGAAGGTTTTTCTAATGGGATATCTGCTTTTAGATCTTCTAGAAGTCTAGGATCAAGAGAGGATGGAATATGGGTATGAGTTGAAGGTGTACTAGCTCTGGATCTAGATGAAACAAGTGGTGTTCTAGAAATCAAACTTCTGCCTCTGCTGCTTATGAATCTTCCCCTTGAATCTCTCTCCCTACGCATATAATTGTTTTTGGATGCTAAGAAACAAAGGTTACCTAGTTTTCACTTCCCTGGCAACGGCGCCAAAATGTTTGGTCTCAATCTAGTCTCCTAAATTGAGCTCATTTAATTGTCAACCAGGGTTGGTAAACTGCTGAAGTGAAATGTACTGTATGTACCTAGGTGTTTGTTTCTTAATGCGTTGTGTGTAGTGTTTTATGATGTTTTTGGTCTTTTGTGATGATTTATGATGTTTTTGGTCTTTTGGTGGTTTTATGTTCACAAGAAAGATGACTAGAAAGCTAATGGAAAGGAGCTGGTGATTAAAAACAGAGTAAAGCCTAATTGGTTGATGAAAAATGACAAATGCAATTGCAAACACTGAAGCAGAATCAAATCTAAACTATGAATAAGCAGAAATAAAGCTTGATAATGACTTCTAAGGAAATGATTCAAAGCATAAACTCAACTTGAGAAATGATCAATTAAATATGCAAATCCTCCTAACTAAACAGTTTGAACAACTAGCTTATAATGATGCAACATTTCATCCTTGATTAGAGATTTGTTGAAGCAATTTTGGAATAAAACATTTATACCATCATAAGATCTTCTACTCTAAAGCTAGTTCCTAACTCTATTCTGCAACTTAGTTTAATGACACTACACTTCACTCAAAGGTTATGGATTTTTGAAATAGTATTTTGAGGAAATGTTTGTTTGTGAGATGATAAGGGAGTTGCAGAAGTACTTCAGGCCTTAAAATGATATTGTCTTCTGTTCCTGTGGTTATGAAGCAATTATAGATTTTAGAACAAGAAGATGTTTGTAAATAATGAAGGCTGTTTTGTTAAGTTTAACAACTGAAGTAGTCTAATATGCAGTGAATGGCAACTGAATATGGAGTGCAAATGCAATGAGTTAAGCTAACAATGAACTTGAGATGTCACTAATCTAAAACAATGCTGAACTACAAGTCATTATCAAACTTAAAACAGAACAACTGAGCATGAGTTAAGTGCAATTAAACTCTGGAGCATCCTAACTAAGCTATCATGCATTTTTCTATGGAATTATACAGTCTGTTTGTCCATCATAATTGGTATTTTGGAAGAGTTCCTTCTTTTGGAAGAGTTTTTAGAACAATCCTGACTGTGTAATTGAGTGCAAATGTAAACATAAAGACTGAAAGCAATGAAAAACTAAGATATCATAGCCATCTCCTACCCATCATTATGATATTTTTGACAAGCGTTTAAGAGCAAGAACAACTATGGTACTTAGTGAAAACACACAACTAAAACGTTCAAGATCACAATCATGCTTAAGACAGTATAAGGATTTTTTGGAAGAGTGCTGAGCATAAGTATAACTGTGATGGTGAATAAAAGAGACTACAATTAAATCCTATAATACTATAGCCATTTCCCATTCATCATTATAATCTTTTGGAAGAGCTTCTTCTTTTGGAAGAGTTTTTAGAATGAGTATAACCACAGTAGCTAATGAAAACAACTACGAATTCAACTTCAAATCCTACAATACTATAGCCATTTCCCATTCATCATTATAATCTTTTGGAAAAGCTTCTTCTTTTGGAAGAGCTTCTTCTTTTGGAAGAGTTTTTAGAATGAGTATAACCACAGTAGCTAATGAAAACAACTACTAATTCAAATTCAAAAACGTAAAGGCAGCTAGAATACTTATCTAAATTACGCAAATAAATCCATGCAAGAGGTAGGGGCCCTCTACCACCTGACGGAATCTAACTCCAAATAAAATCAATGCTTTCAAAACAACACTGTCTGCTTCATTAAAAATGAAATAACTTGAACAGAGCACTCTGCGTCTTCAGAAATGTAGCACAGAATCTAAGCAAAATCTAGAACAAAATCTAGCCTAGCTCTCGGTTTCCCAAGTGTTTATATAACAAATGCACATAACAAGACTTGCAACAATTTTAGGATCATTGTCTTTCCTTATCGGAATCACATTAGGACTCTTGAAGTGGAAACGTAAAAAGGAAAAGGACATCTGGACTGAGATAGTCCTAATAGAAGTCTGCCTTCCTAAATGTGTTCCCACGTACCAAAACCATATCCAGAATTCGTTTCTTCCTTCATGGTGAGCAACAAACCATGTAGACATGACGTGGAATATGCCCATATGTGGTTTTTCTTGAGAGGCCACCTGGAACATACTCAAACGTGAAGACAGCTGCAGAATCGCCGGTTAGCTACGGAATGTCTGCATTCTGCAGCTAGTTCCGGTCAAAATGCATTACAATGACAAAAATCATAAAACTTAGCAAGTCAATCATGTTAATCATTCTAAAAGTAATTTTAACTAAATTCATTGATCAATTGGGTCTAGGATAGCAATGGACAAAGGAAAATGAGGTAAAGTAAGATGAAAGAAAGCACAATTTTGAGGCTCAACAACAGCACTGCAGCACATGGTTCATTCCTTTTCATGGAGAAATGTCATACCACTATGGAGGGCTCATTCATGGATATTATTATCAGCCTACTCTCAGTACATGGTAAGAATTGTGTTTTTTCACTTATTGATTATCTAACACAATGTTTTCATTCTCTTACCATCTCTATACAGTGCATTGCTCCACAAGAGGGCAAGCCTCTATTTGGGCTTCATGGTCATTTTGGGACCAACAACAGTGATGGGGATAGCCATCTGTTGAATGGCTTGGGGAAAGTGTTGTACTATTATTTGTATGCTCAGTTGATAGAAAATTCCATTTACTATTTTCTAGTAGATGAGATGACATGCACAACTAGCAAGTTGTGGGGAGACAACTTGCCATGTTATATTTTGAAACAACAGTTAGAAAAACTGCATTGTGACTACTTGGGAGACTTTTGGTACCTTCCAGCACTATGTAAAACCTTCAGTACCTCTCTCATTTGGATTCCATATGATGATAATGTCATATTAATTTTATATGGGATTATTTGGGCAAGAACCAAAGATTGGATCTTTGAGGATCCAATTGCCTTTTTGCATCATGAAGGCAACCATTAGGGGAATTTTGAGGTCTAAAATGGGCCTCCTAAGGAAATTATAAAATAATAGTGGAAATAATAAAATAAGATTTGATTACATCATCAATTTTTAGAGGAAAAAAGGAGAAAAACTACTTTTTCAACTCATATTTTCAACTTATCTCCCAAAGTGTTTACTCAAATTTCGAGTAGGAGTACTCGTTGGATGCAAAATTTAATTCATCATCTAAGGAGTACCCATGTTGCATACTTTCTATGGACCCTCCTACATGAAAAATGACAAATACATAAAAAAACGTGATTATGTATTTCTCATTTTTCGTATAGTAGGGTCCATCCAAAGTATGCAACATGGGTACTCCTTGGATGAGGAATTAAGGTTTGCATCCAACGAGTAATCCCGCTTGAAATTTGAGAAAACACTTTGGGAGATAAGTTGAAAATACGAGTTGAAAAAGTAGTTTTATTATTTTATTATTGTTTAATATTTTTACCCTTTTACTTAAAAAATGGTGAATAATCCCCCATGGTTGACATCATCATCTTGGATCTTATTGGTTCTTATAAAGTTTATTTTTGTTGTACATTTTTCTTAGGAGGCCCATTTTAGACCTCAAAAGTCCCCTAATGATTATTGCGGCCCAAATTCAACAGAAGCTCTACACTTATCATAAGTGGAGGGAGATACAACATGGGATGGACAATTTGATCCATCATATTTAGCTATGCAACCCACCTACTTTGCAGGAGCTTAAGGTGGAGGAGATCTTTCATGAGTTGCCATGTTGGAGGGTGACTCACTTTTTGTCGATGATAGCTTGGGGATGGAGGCTTCACATGGGAATGATAATTCCCAATATATTTCAGATTCCATGCCTCAAGAAGACATCTAGACCACACATAGTTGCTTCCATGGATATTCCACTTGTTCATGATGAGAGCCATTTGGATTTTTCACCAAATGCATACTTATACATTTGGGAGGAGCAACTTGGAGACTTATTGATGAGACAACATCATGTTCATTGGAGGAAATTATCATATGAGGATGCTACAGGAGGAAGAGGAGAGGCTCTTTAGTTCTATCCTTATAGTTGCTTGAGGACAAGCAACATTTGGGAGGGGAGGGTTGTAATATTCCTAAATAAGCACATAGATAATTGGAATATTAAATTTTGATTTTGCTCTTAGATAGAGGAATAAGAGGGTATGGAGATCCATAAATCTCCTTAGAAGGAATAAAAGACACTCCTATTATGAATGAAGGTCATCTAAAAGTTGGATTGAAGACCCTTAGGTGTGAAAAGGGGTTGGAGCATGAAGACTGGTTCAACTTTGACCAAATCAAACAACGATGTTATGGAGGAGTGGCATTCACGATAGGACAATGCAGTTTTGGAGGGAGATTGATTGCATGGAGTTAGTGACCTAATTGAGTGGGGACAAGGGTGAGGAAGCTCATAAATTATATAAGGAAGAGGATGGAAACCATATGGGGTTATGCTTTTGATTATTCATGTAAGGGTCTGTTTAGACTTGTTGCTCTCTTCAGCTGTTTAGCTAAGATTGCAGTGCTGTTTAGCACAGGGTGTTCCCGAGCGGGAATCCTACCTCTTTCCTTGAGAGACATCTTGGGAGAGTATTGCACTACCTTGTCCACTGTTTGGCATCAGGCCAAGCTACATCTTTGTTGTACAGTGCAGTTTCTGCAGAGTATTGTTTTGTGTTGGAGGGTGCAGCAGTGGAGATTTGATTTGGGTCAGTTCCTTGCTTGATTTCAGTTGAAGGAAAGTTTCATTCCATTAAGAGACCAGAAAAGGGGACCCCTGAGATTTATTTCATCATCCAGCATCAGGCTAAGGTACTGCTATCAGTTATAGTGCAATTTTATGAAGGAACTGCGTTATTTCAGTGTGCAGTTGTAGTGAAGGGTTTGGAGCCCTAGTTGGGGGAGATAGATTTTAAGTGAGGGGATCACCCTCTCATTTGGAGAGTTTATACGAGGATTTTTCATAAATTTCCAGATCAGATAAACAACCTCCTATCATCTATCCAGTTGCAGAGATTATTCAGCCCTAGTGCCATATTTGTATTTCTGTATTTTTGTATATTTCAGGAAACCCTTTCCGGGTTATCCTAGAAATGTGCTTGGGAGCTTAGATCTCCGTTCCCAACATTATTTGAGCTATATAACAATAGATATATATTTATATATCATTTCTGTAGCAGTTATGCCCTAAAACTGCACTGTCATGGCTCATGGCACTTGTATGGAAATATTTTTACATGCATTGACATATTTGCTTAGAGGAGGCTTGTTTCACAGTGCTTGAGTGACTAGATCCTCAAGATCTTGTGCCTATTATTTGATGATATGTTTAATAAGATGGATGTACATTTGTCTCATATCATGGTGTGCTGATTTATTCACTGCTATTTCCAGTTTTGTGTTCATATATTGCTGCTTCCCCATTTGGGAATATTACAACTATAATAATTATAACTGATGTTTCTTTCTTCTTACCCTGCAAGAATATTTTTTCCCCATTGTCATTCAAGCACTCAATAGAATTTTCATAACAATCCACCTTGGTCCTATGAATATACAACCAAACCATACCCAAAATCATGTTATACAAACCCAACGGTAATACATTCAAATGTGCTGAGGTAGGCATGGTATTCAATTAAAATGCACAAGCTCTTACCCAATGATGAAATATCTTCATGGTAACTATAGCCAACTACACTAACCAAGAATTTGCATGCACTTCTTTATTCAAACCACACGTATCCACCAAGTTAGGATTAACATAACTATAATTAGATCCAGGATAAATCAAAATAGAAGTCCAACAATGTATAGGCTTCCAACCTTCATCCTTATTCTGCTCCTCAAATTGAAGTCCTCGTCCTCTATCAGATGTATTGAACTTCTTAGGTGGTTAAACATTCTCTTTGTTACATGTATCATGATTTCTTGCTCACTTCTTGTCCCATTTTCCTTTATTCTTATCATTACCTTTCCAGTCTGGCTTTGTCTCATTTCTACGCTTTGATTGCTCATAACAATGCTTTAGTTGCTGAATGGCCTCCTCCAATGATCTAGGCTCATCAAAATCAATCCTATATTTAAATTATATTGGGAACCCAGTGATGAATCGCTGAATATTGGACTTTTCCTCCTTGAGGTAAGGCACATATCGCACTGTAATGTCCCAAAATTTTCATGCAGAAAATTGGGACATTAATTTTTGCTAATTACACAAAAGTGAAGAATAAATGGGTAAGGAGACCCATGAATAATGAAAAGCACAATAAAATCCCTCATATTTTGATAAGGGACCACTTTTGTATTTGATTTCACACCTCCATGTGTGAAAGGGGGCTATTTTGCAAAGTGGCTAGGTGAAGTTGACCAAAGTCAAACTGCGCAGGCTATGAGGTGGAAAGCACATTGTGGCACAATGAAATAGAGAAGGAGGGAAGATTCCTTGAGAAGGAAAACCCTAATGGAGTGGGGCACATGGAGAGTGAGCTCACAATTGTATAAGAGGAGGGCAAGACAACCATTTTTTCTCATGAATAGATTATTGATTTCGTTGTCTTGAGAGACAGGGAGCATACTTTTGCTGTTCAGTAGAGTTACTGGAGGAATTATGTTTAGGATTCCTTCCTCCTCATGAGAGGCCACTTGAGGAATTGACCTTCAGCTTTCTCCACATCTTGGCTCAAGGCCAAAGCATTCTCTTCCATCACAACGTTATTCTTGCAGCGAGAAGACATTGTGTTGCTGGGGTTGCAGTGGAGGCTTCCACCACATCACTTTGGGACTTGATTTGTAGAGAAAGGAGTCTCCATTCAGTGGAGATATCATTGAGGAGTGTTATTGAGCTCATTTGCAAATTTTTGGCAGCAGGCCAAGCTTTCTCCCATCTTCATCAGCGCAGTCCCTTCCATAGACTACGTTATTTCAGAGTTAGTCTGCAGTGGGGGTTTGCACCATCACTTTGGAGGGAGAGATTTCCAGTGTCGAGATCAGCCTTGCACTCCAGAAATCCTTTGGAGGAGATTGATTCATATTTTAGAGTAGATTCTACCATCTCCTTCTATTTTGATTATGAGTTACTGTAGCTACACAGCAACTCCGGTATTTTGGTATTTTCCCATTCTGGGCATATAGTGTAGCCAATCCTCTTGAGGATTGTTGTATTATTGTTGTATCATTATTTTTAGGGGTTGAGAGCACACTCCCCCTCATTTCTTGAGCTTTATTGCAATATCATCATATTTCATGTTTGTATACAACAGTGTCTCCATATAACTGCGCAGTCATAGCTAGGGCAGATTATGCAGCAATATATTTCATGATTCATGTACTTATTCCTTGGGATTGATCATTCCCTCTCTTGAGTGCTCTTTCCCTCAAGATATTGTACACTGATTTGCTGCCATGAGCTAATATAATGGCTATGAGTTCTTCTATCATTTTCTAAGATTGAAGCAAGTTTGCTCTTCATGTATTTGTGTGCATATTGCTGTAGCTCATTCCCTTGAGCAATATCTTCTTGAGGAAGAAATATTTGCATAGCTATAGGTAGAGCCTAAGCTAGGGCCAGATAGCCTCCAGTTCTCACCCTCTCTTTAGAGGTGAAATAACTGGTAAAAGCCCTCTTAGTCAATCTCTGACATAGCCTTGTTCATATTTCTGATAAAGGAACACTTCAGTGGAGAAATTTTTTACTTATTTCCATGTCGGGACATTACAGTGTTATCAGAGCATCTTTCTTGGCTCAGCCTGTGGCCTTCAAGCCTAAGAAAGAGGAAATCAAGATGATGAAGAGGATGAGCTTGTTCTCATAAGTTTTTAGAGCAAAGAAGAACCTCTCCAAGGAGGAGAAGCAAGAAGAAGAGGAAGAACCCTGCAATTCCTATTCTCATCAAGGAGACCAAGAAATAAGCAGGAAAAAGACTCCATCTTTTGGAGAAGGAAATAAAAGGGCTGAATCAAGGGCCAGCTCTAGATTTTTCTATGAGGAGTGTGATCATGCAGCTACACACCAAGGGGTACAACGCAGTCACATGGCCAGCTTTTCCATGAAAAGAAAAGAAGAAAAAGGCATACCGGAGAAGGGAACTCTTAGTGGTTTCTTGCATGAGTATGAATCTCAAACTCATAATTTTAGAGATCAAATCTCTTTCCCAGAGTTTTTCAAGGTCATGGTGAGGAGGAGAAAGCAACATGATGAGGATAGATTTCTCCTGTCTGTCTTTGATGGTTCCTCTACTTATTCAGCCAAAGCTTGGATTGAAGAGCTAGACACCTTTCTGCAGCAACATCAGATTCCTGAAGATGAAGCCATCAGAGTAGCAGCGCTGCATTTGGGAGGTAAAGTCAATGCATGGTGGTTATTTGAGTCCCTTGCTTTAAAAAATGCAAATACTTCTTCCTATGAAATGGTCATTAGGGCTTTGATGGAAAAATTTGATGGGAAGAAATCTGAAACACATGTGGAGGAAACAAACATTCCTAGAGAAACAAAACCCTTGCATGTGATGGAGGAATTCATGGGCTCAAGATCACTTCAGAAACCCTTAGAGGAGGCTAATATCTTGCATGATGCTTTATTGGAGGCAAGACCTTCATCTTGAATTTTGGCACAAGGAGTCATGGAGGTCTCTCTTTCAAGAGAGGATCTCATTTTGGAGGAGTTGCCCACATATGTAGATGAAGAGAAGGGAAACAACGTTGTCAATCATAGAGCTGATCTATTACCTCATGGAGAGGGAGGAGGAGAACATGCTCCAATAAGAAGGATTCTTGCATACTTGCAGGAAGGTCCCTAGGATCTCATACATGGAGGTCCAAGCACAATCAATGAGCAGCATGATTGTGCCATTTTGCAGCTGGGAGAAAGAGGAGGAGAGAGAGAGAGAAACATCATGTGATGAGAGGCACACACTCTTCTCAATTCCAGAAAGTTAAGACAAAGAGGAGAAAGGATGTACTACGCAAGGAGAGCAAGGGCAAGGTTACCCAACCATATGTACAGTTCACTCTTGGCATTTATGTCTCACTACATAGGGGCATCCCACCAGGGAGACCACCAGATCTATCATTGATGAGAGGAATCATGTTGGGGGATTCACCGCTCTTGGATTTTGGAGAGGTGAAGAGATTGGAGGAAAAATTTGGCATGATGGATGTCAAAGTAGTAGGCAGCAGGAGGAGGAGAGCTACACATGCCAGATCACCAGCGCTGTCTCTTAGGAGGATTGATCCTTACTGGAGATCTTCACTCTTAGTGGGGCATTCCAAGGATCTTGGTGCTTGCAGTATGTTTGATGACCCAGAGAGAGATGATAGATATATGGTTGAGGATATGGTCATCTACTCACATGGAAGAGTCTTCTTGACTAGAGCCTCTAGTCTCAGGGAGAAGATGCTACTTGCAACACAGGGGGACTTCTTTTCCATGCACCTTGATGCATATATTTCCTTGGCAGAGGAGTTATTTTGGGAGGGCATCCAGCAGGATATATATCAGCATATGGAAAGATGCATAGCCCGGATGATGATGATGAGGATGTCACAGCCACCTTCCTACTCATTGGGAGTAAGGGAGCACTTTCAGTTGAGCCATTTCAGCTCAAGGTCCATAGTACCCGGTAGAGGAGGTATACATCTGTATTATTATTTACCTTCCTTTACTTTATATGATCAACATGTGGTGTTGAGGAGGACCATCCTTTCTCATGTTTTATATGATGATGTACTTGGGGCCATTTGCAACATTGAGATTGGCTATTTCATGGGTGGATTGTGGGGGAAGCCACATGATTCTTGGTGGGCACTATTGACACCATATTTTTTGTTCATGTTTCTATCTTATGAGATGATTGTGTGTGGCAGTAAAAAAGTGGCTGAAAAAGCACTTGTTGATTTCTGTTTTGATGCAGGCAGTGAGTGAACTGCGCAGGTTCCATAAGGGGAACTATGATCCACTTTCCGGTTGTCATATGACAACTTGTTCCTATTTGTTCTTGCTTCCATGGGTTTCTGAGTTTTCTTTTTACATGGGGAGATTTGTTTGGAAAGTGGGATGTGAGTTGGAGATGCCCATTGGGAGTATGATTCTCCCTACCTTGCATGGTGTATGTTTCTGGGAAACAATGGGCAGCCCATGATTGCCAAGCTTCACCTCTTTCCTTCATGTGGGAGGAGCTATTTAGAGAATCTGAATTTTTGGAGGAGGCATTTCATGGTTCATATGTTTGATGGGGTGGCTTGGGTCCCTCTTGAAGACCATTATATTTCAACCATATATCAGCAGTAGCCCCATATGTATCATGATGAGGGAGGAACTCATTGGGTGGATGTGCCCTTTGGGAGGAGGAACCTCCATTGTTTTTGCAGCTCATGCTCCAAGGGGAGTTTGGGTGATGATATGGTTGCCAAGTTCAACCATTTTTTCTTCCATGAGGTGAACCATATGACTGTTTGGATTCCATATGATGATGAATTCCAACTCATCACATATGAGGTGATTTGGGCCAGCTTGATTTGCAGCGTTGGAGGAGAGGTCCTTGGGGATCTAGACTTCATCTTGCCTCTTGAAGGCAACATTATTACAGCCCGAGTTCAGCTTTCACTCCACATTTATCATGAGTGGAGAAGAGGACAGCGTGGGGTAGGCCATGAAGCTTATCATGTTCAGAATTTTAGCCCACCTATTCTACATGAACACAAGGTGGAGGATTATTTTCAGGAGTTGCCTAGTTGGAAGGTGACTCATTCTGAATGGTTGATAGCTTGGGGATGGAGGAGCTACATGAGGGATATTTTCCTCAAACACATCATAGACTCCATGCCTTGAGGGAAGGCCTTCCAGTTATATCCTTGCAGTTGCTTGGGGACAAGCAGCATTTGGGAGGGGAGGACTATAATGTCCCAAAATTTTCATGGAGAAAATTAGGAAATTAATTTTTGCTAATTACACATAGGTGGAGAATAAATGGGTAAGGAGACCCATGAATAATTAAAATCACAATAAAATCCCTCATATTTTGATAAGGGACCACTTTTGTATTTGATTTCACACCTCCATGTGTGAAAGGGGGCTATTTTGCAAAGTGGCTAGGTGAAGTTGACCAAAGTCAAACTGCGTAGGCTATGAGGTGGAAAGCACATTGTGGCACAACGCAATAGAGAAGGAAGGAATATTCCTTGAGAAGGAAAACCCTAATGGAGTGGGGCCCATGGAGAGGGAGCTCACAATTGTATAAGAGGAGGGCAAGACAACCATTTTTTCTCATGAATAGATTATTGATTTCGTTGTCTTGAGAGACAAGGAGCATACTTCTGCTGTTTAGCAGAGTTGCTGGAGGAATTCCTGTTTAGGATTCCTTCCTCCTCATGAGAGGCCTCTTGAGGAATTGATCTTCAGCTTTCTCCACATCTTGGCTCAAGGCCAAATCATTCTCTTCCATCACAGCGTTATTCTTACAGCAAGAAGACATTGTGTTGCTGGGATTGCAGTGGAGGCTTCCACCACATCACTCCGGGACTTGATTTGCAGAGAAAGGAGTCTCCATTCAGTGGAGATATCATTGAGGAGTGTTATTGAGCTCATTTTCAGATTTTTGGTAGTAGGCCAAGCTTTCTCCCATCTTCATCAGCGCAGTCCCTTCCATAGACTGCATTATTTCAGAGTTAGTCTGCAGTGGGGGTTTGCACCATCTCTTTGGAGGGAGATATTTCCAATGTCGGGATCAGCCTTGCACTCCGAAAATCCTTTGGAGGAGATTGATTCAGATTGTAGAGCAGATTCTACCATCTCCTTCTATTTTGACTATGGGTTGCTGCAGCTACCCGGCAACTCCGACATTTTGGTATTTTCCCATTCTGGGCATATAGTGTAGCCAATCCTCTTGAGGATTGTTGTATTATTGTTGTATCATTATTTTTAGGGGTTGAGAGCACACTCCCCCTCATTTCTTGAGCTATATTGCAATATCATCATATTTCATGTTTGTATGCAGCAGTGTCTCCATATAACTGCGCAGTCATAGCTAGGGCAGATTATGTAGCACTATATTTCATGATTCATGTACTTGTTCCTTGGGATTGATCATTCCCTTTCTTGAGTGCTCTTTCCCTCAAGATATTGTACACTTATTTGCTGCCATGAGCTAATATAATGGCTATGATTTCTTATATCATTTTTTGAGATTGAAGCAAGTTTGCTCTTCATGTATTTGTGTGCATATTGCTATAGCTCATTCCCTTGAGCAATATCTTCCCGAGGAAGAAATATTTGCATAGCTATAGGCAGAGCCTGAGCTAGGGCCAGATAGCCTCCGGTTCTCACCCTCTCTTTAGAGGTGAAATAATTGGTAAAATCCCTCTCAGTCAATCTCTGACATAGCCTTGTTCATATTTCCGATAAAGGAACACTTCAGTGGAGAAAAATTCTGCTGATTTCCATTTCGGGACATTTGACGCAAAAAATCTAGAAATATAATAGTGTACTCCTCATCGATCATAGATACTGTCTTTTGCTCATAAAATTCATTTTCCCTATCATCATAGTATATTTTTAATAGATACTTCTTCCGAAATAGTCTCTCGAATTCGCTCCAAGTAAATTCCTCCTCACAAATATACCTAAATTCTTGACATCTTCCCACCAAATAGTCTCTTTACCTTTGAGGCTTAATTTAGTTATTCTGGCTTTCATTTTTTCTGAGTAATCATGCAACTTGAAGAAATTACTCATACCAAGAAACCATGATTTTGAATCTTATGATTTCTTCATTTCCCCATCAAATGTAGGTGGTTTTGATTTCTTAAACTCATCCAGAAAATATCCCCTATCACTCCTCCTGTAATGATGACGATCATGATGTCTGTCAGAACCAAAACTAGAATATTACATGTGTTTGTCACCTCTCCTATCTGGAGAGTCCAAGAACCTGCCCTCGTTGATCATGTCATCTCTATCTGACCTGTGACCACCATGAGATCTACTTCCATATGCCCCATTTACTCCATCCTCCTGTCCATAGTTTACCCGAAGTGGTCCTTGTTTTTGCAACTATGACAAACTTTGAAGGTGTTATGAAACTAACTCACAAAATAGAAGAAAAGAGAGATCAACGAATTAGAAATCAGCCTCTTCGAGGGGGAAACCTCCTTTACATTACATAAATGAAAAATTATTGGATGATACAAATGAAAAAACCTTCTTTATATATATAGGAGTCAATGGGGTCACAATATAATCCTAGCCAACTTAACACTAATAATGTAAGGGCACAATAATAAAAATAATGGGCTTTTATGGGCACAATAATAACAATATGGGACTACAGGGGTACAACAATAACAATAAGGGGGCTACACTAACAACAATAAGGGACTACACTATTAATATAGGGACCTAACATGCCCCTCTCTTTCAAAAAAGTGTTGTCCTCAATGCTTAAGTAGTTATGGATGCTTTTGTATAAAATTCTCATCCTCCCATGTGGAATCTTGAGTAGGTAAGTCCTTCCACTTGATGAGATACTCTGAAATTGATTGATTTCGTAGCTGTCAAGTTCTTGTTTCTGTGACTGCTTCAGGTTCCAATATGATTTTTCCTTCCTCATCAAGTTCTGGAAATATTGTTTGAACTGTAAGTTTGTCACCTATAACCTTCTTTAAGCATGAAACATGGAAAACTGTGTGCACTCAGGAAGAAACAGGAAGCTCCAATTTGTATGCCATAGTACCAATCTTTTGAAACACCTTGTAAGGACAATAGTACTTTGGCAATAATTTATTATCCTTCTGTTGTGCTATGCAACAACACCCCCATTTTTATTTTCAAAATAATCTAGACCTTTGATAAGTAGAAATATGGACCCTTCTTAAAAATGTATTTTTATCTTTTGATAAAAATCAAATTAATAAAACATCCTTATCGCAAATCACATTCCGCACAAATATTTTCTTATTAGAAGTTTAAACAATAAACCAGTGAAATCCTGATTCTGCGATCGCCAATTTGAAGTTTCGCAAGCGACATTATAAATCGCATATCGCAAATTTACGTTGTAAAACTTTAAAGCAATTCTTACAAAAGTTCCAATATTGCGATTTTGCGATACTATGACATCTGCGATTTTGTGATTTCGCGATATCGCGAAATCGCATATCACATAAACAAAAGGTAATACAGACAAGTTTAAAAGGGCGCGATGCAATTGATTTGACAGGTTTGAATAAAGGTTTTACGTGAAAATAAATCATGTCAAGAAATATTAATTGTGTTTTATCATCCCAGTGTAGACAATTATTGATTCGTTATGATTAATTAATGATATAGTTGTTTCCCATATTTTTCTTTCAAAATAGATCATTTCAATATATCTTCCATCATTTGATCATTTACTCTGTCTTTAATAGGGATTTTCCTTCAAAATATGTCCATCTGCAAAGTAATTCAGAAACACGACAAACAGATTGTTTCAGAACTGGAAAAAACAGAAATGTCGCTTATATTCTCTGATACTGTCTGCACTGCCGATGGAGGAGCTACTAAGTGGCAATTTATTTATACTATTCTCGAAGACGAAGAGCCAAAAGTAGTGGAAGTCACGACGACTGCCGATGATGCGACAACCTCAAATTTACAGTTCAAAGATATTGCATGCTCTTTCCTCCATAGGATAGTAGCAAGGGTTACTCTTCTTCCATATACCGACATGATTAGATGGGTGCTCGACAATTCAACAATTAAAGACAGATAATTAAGAACCTTCAAGGATGAGATTCTAGGTTCTTTCAGAGCTGAAGATCTGAGAATCATGTATAAGCTGCCCGACCCGCAAGATATCTACAACAATCAGTTTATTGCAAAGTTTTCTAAGAAGAACGAAGACCCGTTCAAGGCAATTCAAGGTTGGAGGAAACTAGATAACAAGTTCAAATATGAGAAAACATGTATGTATCCTATCGCGTCACTTGTGAATCCTTATAATTTTTTGGCAACAATTTTATGCAGATGATATGGTCCCCCTGATAATACCAAGTTCTCCATAAATTGGCTTCCCCTAATTGATTCCTGTGTTAATTCCCACATAATGAATTGGGTGACTATCATTTCCGATAATCTAGTTAAGGCAATTAATGAATATCGCCAAACAAGAACTTCCTCCTCCAAATATTTTCGCCAATTTTTCATGAGCGCGTATGTTTTTGATGCCATCTGTTTTTCTACCAACTTTCAAGTTATGGGATGGAAATGGACCCCTGAAGATCCTACCCCGATTCATTTGAATCATAAAGAGGTATGGGAACATAATTATGTACCACATTTCCACAGGCTATGTTATGGAGTTGTACTACCATTGCATCAACTAATGTTTGAAAAAATGAGCCCTAGGTTCACTAAAGAAGCCATTTCAGACCTTCAAATGATAAGGAGATATTTTATTGAAGATTCATTTTCATATATCAGAATTTTTGGAAGCTCCTCTCCCCTGCATGTTCTTCCTTTATATGTTTCTGAAAAATTGATGGCAAGAGAAGTTGCTTACCAAACTGTTGGTAATGGACTCACTAAATCTTTGAAAGACAGTAAGAAGTCTTTATGGCCAAGTTTCCCAATTTCATGTGGAACATTTACACTCAGTAATTTCAATCATGCATTGAAATAATGTCAAAATATTGAGCTTTCGAAGCTCCTCGTTCTACCCTCCAAGCAGTTCGATCCATAAAAAATTTCTAACAAATTTACTCTTTCAGTCAAACTCAAACCTATCATACACACTAATGACAGATTCGAAGATATTTTGCAATCTGTTGGGACTTTTGAAGAAGTCCTAAATTTTTTCGAAATGAACCTGAATCCAGAAGAAGTACAGAGATTTAATGAGTTCAGAGAACAAAGACTCAGGCGGATCCCTCATAATGTTTTGGTTACCAGTTATACGACTGAAGCAAGCCAAGAAATCAAAGCAGAACAATCAGATTCACAAAATCAAAGTGAATTATATAAAATCTGGACTTCATTCAGAAACATACTAACAAATACTCCAGAGGCATCATCTTCATAGAAAAATACAGAATTTTAGACTCTACAGGGACAAATAGTTTCGACAAAAGAAATAATTGAAACTCCTGAGACAATCTCTCAAGACACAGAAATCATTCCTGCAAATCCTACTGATGAGATTGTCCTCAAGGTGACTGATATTCCCCCACTGGATGTGCTCTACAGCCCTCTTCATAAAGCTGTAGTAAGGAAGCAAAGGAAAATAAGAAGAATTGAAACACCCCCAGGAAATGAAGTTATGGAAGTAGTATGGAAAGATACGCCTTCAAATTCATTTGAAAATTTAACTCGGCTATCTTAGTTCGCTGGTGCATACACAACTGCAAAAATGGATAAGGCAGTAGAAGTATCTGTTTTGGTTCAGGAAAAGGATGACAAAATCATGCAGCTACAGCAACAATTAGATGAAGAAAAAAAAAGTTTAAATCAGAAGGTGGAACAACAACTCCTTAGAGTACAACAAGAGATGGAAATGCTTAAGATAAGTCATGAAAATGACTTATCTAGAAAAAATTCACTGATTGAACAATTGAGAGAAGATCTTACCAAATATGAAGGTATTCCTACTGTAGAGGAATTCATAAAATAAGCATTGGCATTAAATGCCTTACTCTCAAAACAAAAAAACCTGTTTGTTGTACAAAAGTCAGACATAATTCCACACCTGGAAACCAATGAACAGTTGACCAATACAGTAATTGGTCAAAGAATTGAGTTCAATGAACTCAATACCAAAATAGATGATTATATTGAATGGAAAGATTTAGAAGAAGGAAGGAAGATAGGTCTCCCAAAGATCAAGGAGACTTTCAAAGATATCCTCTTTACTGACTGGGATGCACAAGTGAAACAGGCAGAATTGGCCATAGCCAGAGCAGCAGGTATATCAAAGAATATGGTCAAAATGATTAGCCACATATTGCATACTTCTGGTATGATTAAAGAAGGAAATCACAAATCTATTCCCGATCTCAGAGATTTAGAGCAAAGTTGGAAAGACGCAGGTCAACTCTGAGAAGAAGCACTTACACAGCTGAAAAAGACTGTTTGGGAAGCATACTGGCAGCTACTGGTTAAACCTCACAGTCATATCATGACGCTGAATTGTTCTCTGAATTCCGTTCAGAAAATACAACCACTTTTACTAGACGCTATATTTGCTTCACAAATGAAGGCACAGTTCAGAAAACCTCCACAAGTTCAACCGATGTCTGACATTTGTGAGTAGAAAAGCAGAGTTGGCAGTAACTTATCATCGAGCTTGATTATTAGTTAGTTTGTTTTTATAATTTCAATTTTTAGCAATTAGATACTAGTAATGAGGGAGGTTGTTTGAAACCACCTCATAAGATATTTTGTATAATCTATTTTTGTAAGTAGTTAGTATAGTATTTAAACCCTTCTCATGCATTTAGAGAAGGGTCCAGAATTTTATTGAGAACATTTGCAAAGAATTCTTAACTGTAAGTAAGTTTGTGGATGCCTTGATAAAATAATGGAACACGGCCTTTTCAGTTGTATATTTTTGTTGATCACTGTTGATGCACTTTTGTATTCTTTGAAAGACTTATTGGTAGAAGAATTGAATGTGGCCTATTATCATTGATCAGATGAACAGAACAATACACATCTGGTACTATTATCATGTATGCTAATTCTGTTTTGAATATTAGTGATGAATCCAGCTTTCATGACTTATATATGAAATCAATTTTTTTTGTCTGAAATATCAGTTGCACTATTGTATGATATAAAGATAGAAATTGGTTTGTTTTATATATAATCATTATAATATATGCGATATGATTCACATTTTATTTTGATTAACTATTTTTCAAGATAATCATCTTACAAAGTATTAATTCTATTAAATATGTGATGATATAAATCATCAAAGATTGAATAGATATCATTCTAGATCACATCAAATTAGTATTATCTCGGGTCAGATTAGACTAGACTTAATTCAAAGTTTTTCATTTTAGAATAAATTTGTTTTAGTTTTTAGTGATTCATCATGCAAATCCTTTGAGAGAAACCCAACAATCAAACAAAAACCCAACTCTGGGAAATTGGTCCCATTATACCCAGTCAGAGCCACTATCCCAAACGGAAAAGGAACTGTCTTAAGGTCCGGACTGGGTGGTTATCCCCCTTGTTGTTGCCACAGATTCAGGCCTGAAAATTTTTGGCACTAGAAGGAGGGCCTGACTATGAATGGCATATAAATATAAACCTCAAACTAGAAGCCCTCATAAGAGTTGATCTCCCCAAAAGCATTCTACAACTTCCCAATCACATTCTAGATCACCAACTCATAAATCGGAAATAGTAGAAACCTTTCCATCATCTCCTGAAGTATGTCGACATTCATCTACTTCAGAATTCACTCTCAAGTCTCTCGAAGTTTAGTCTTTAATTCAGAAATTAGAAGGAATATCTATTTCTGCTGAAAATCCTGTTAACCTAGAAGCTTCTAAAGAAAGTGTTACTTCTCTATTTAGAGAAAATAGTATACTAACTAGATCCAAAAGTGAGAAACTTGGAATTCCGCCTTTTGAATTTCCAATTGAATCATTTCGCAAAAAAGTTTCCATATCTAGATCTAAGTCAGATACAAGTGAATTCACATCAAACTTTCCTTCAATTACTTCTTCACATCCTCTTATTCAATCTACAACTTCTTATTCTTCCATTTCTTCTACTCAAACAATCAATGCTATTTCAAGTAGTACTGTTCCAGTTGTAAGTTCTTCATCCATTCCCCCTACTTCTGGATCTACTTCTGTATCTTCACAAACTTCAAATCCAATTATGGCTAATCGAACTTAGACGAATCCTGGTGTTGTATTGATTGCAAATCCAAATCCTCTTCCAGATCATCCAGAAAAATGGCTACCTAAATATAATCCAGATGATGGTCTTCCTGCTGAGGAACATATCAATAATTTTATGTTGGCTACGAATCTTAATGGAGTTGTTCATGAAGATATTGTAGTCAGATTGTTTCCTTATACTTTACAAGGATCTACAGGATCTTGGTAATTTTCACTTCCAGTAGGATCTATTGCCGATTGGACAACTTTTGAACAAGTTTTCCTTGAAAAATTTGGAGATGATATCATTGTTGCATCCCTAATCAATGCTCTTTCCAATCTTAAAACAAATTCAGGGGAAAGAATCAAAGGTTTGAACTCCAGATTTAACAAGTTATTAAAAAAAATCCCAACGACTTCCAAACCTGCTGTTGATGTACAAATAGAGTGGTATATTTCTTCTTTGCCTTCTAATATAGCTATTTTTGTAGATAGATCTGGTAAAGCTACCCTTTTAGAAAACACGAAAGAAGCTCTCATTGTAGAGAAAAGAATCTTAGCATTAGAAAAACGATCAGAGATAGAAGACATGAAATCCAAGAAAGTGACATTTAGTCAAGATTCTAAAAAGAAAGTGTTGAAAATGGCAACAAGAAACAGTGAAGGAGGCCTCCTGAAACATCTTTCCTGATCCTAGTTGGAAAGTGATCACCTAAACTAGGTGGGGACCACACATGTGATTTTTGTCGAAAAATCTATTTTTAGACTATGTCTATTTTTAGACATATGGAGCATGGTCCGAGGATTGCAGTATGTTATTCTTGGAGTATTGGTCATGTTGGTAAAAATAGATGGACCTCTATTTTTTGGACCTATAGGTCGAAGTCTATTTTTAGACTGCCTATCCTAAAAATAGGGAAGTCAAATATTATTTACCATTAATAATATTTGGACTCTAAACTTCAGTTTACTCTCTTGGAGCACTTCAGTTTGACCCCCGGAGGTGGGGCATGCAGCTTCCAGAAGGATTTACGCTTTTCCTATGAGTTAGGTGAGCTAATGCATGGTTGACTTCAGTTAGAGCTCAAGTGGCGGAGTTCGGTGGAGTTAATGCGACAGTTAATGGAGATGGTGTTCTGGTTAACTAGTTGAACTAGTTGTATTTAGTTTAACTGGCTAATACACTAGAGATGAGTTGTGTGAATTAAATATTATTTAATTCACAAAATATTAACTCATTATTCAACTAAAGAACACATCATTTTAACTCAGTGCATGGACAGTTCAGTGGCGACAAGTGAAGGAGGTAGATGAAAGGGTTGAGTTAGCTATCAGTTGCGACATCAGTTGTGCATGAGATTTGCACCACACTTGGAGGAAATTACCAATGAAAATTGCGCAGTTGGAGCCAGTGAGATTCGAACTTGGATCTCTATTTAGACCAGCCTTGATTGCGCAATAGAGGCAGAGAAGTAGTGGGTGTGTTTTGAACTTGTGACTTGTTCAAAACCAAGCTAGTTTTGTGTAGCTTTGGGAGATAGTACTGAGTACTTGTGAGGAGTTTGTACTATGTATTTGCTGCATGTTCTCTCCATTTATAATATACTATAGCTGGGGGTTTTCAGCTATAAGCTTTCCCCATACATACTGTGTTAATATGTGTGATGATTTGATGTGCTATCGCTTCTATGCTTTCCGCATGTGACAATTAATTGTAGAAGAGATTATGTGTTATGCATGCAATTCGAAATTGATGTGTGATCAGGTTAATCTCCATTGAATAAGTGATTTATTCGGCAAATTTCTACGAAGGTCTCGAAAGATCCACTTGATCTTGAAGGTCTTCAAAAAGTATTAAAGACTATGTCAAACGATATGCTTTAAATAAAGAAACAGGTTGCTGAAACCTCAGCCCCTAATAAATCATTTCGCCCATTTAAGAAAAACCCTTCTTCAACATCTCATCCTCCAAATGTGATTTCAAATGTTTAATCTGATCAAGATACTGAAGATCCTCACCATCTTAACAAGAACCAAATTCTAAGGAAGAAGTTGAACTGAATAGTTTATGGGATTTCATTTTCCCCACCGAGGAAGAAAGTGAAGCTATGTCTGTGTCTAGAAGAAGTAAATCTTCTTTTGATTCAACTGTATCAAATCAGAAACAGAAATATCTCCCCACCAAGGAGAAAACAACAGTTAGAAAATATAAAACTGTTCAGATAGATTCCATTCCACCAGATCCTAATACAACTTCTAAAACTTTGATAGTTTCAGATACAATGGAATATAATATAGTTGAAGATATGAAAAAGACCAAAGAAAATATTTCATTACACGAAATGACCAAACTCAAACAAGAGAAATTTTTTTTGCTTAGAGAACTCAAGGCAATCCCTATAGAGCCTATACAACCACCAGTTATAGCATAAGCTTCTAAAGATATGGGAAAACCTCCATCATCTTCAAACAAATTAAATCCCAATGATATTTTTTTAATTGGTGATAGACCTATTTCTCACACTCCTACTTTACTTTTTACTTATGAGATTTTTAACAAAAATGTTCATAATTGTCTTATTGATTCAGGAGCCTCTTCAAGCATTATGCCAAGAACAATGTGTACAAAATTGAATATCACTCCTGAAAATTATGTTGTACATATAGTTCAATTGGATAGAACAAGAGTCAAAGTTATTAGAGAAATGTTGTCAATGTCTATTAGGTTATCATCCAATCCAAAGGTACTGCAAGTAATTGATATTTTGGTCGCAGAGATCCCTGAATTTTATGGTCTTATTTTAAGCAAGGATTGGTCTTAAAATTTACATGGATATTTTGCTACCAATTGGTCACACATGTGGTTACCATACAATGGAAAACCAAACCAAATCAGAATTGAACGTGAAAAATTCATGAAACATACAGTCATTGAACTAGAAGAAGCAAATGAACCTGTAGCCTTCACCAATAATATCATAGGAAATTATTCAGCTGAATCGTTTCTTGGATCATTCAATGCCCAAATTTCACCTTTTTTAACAAACACTACTATTTCTCAAATTGAAATTTTTTCTCAAACAGACGCTTCTAGATGTGTTAATATTAGCAATCAAATTCCAAAACAGTGTTTATTTTGGACTCTATACTTTGATGGTTCAAAATTAGAAGATGGTGCAGGAGCAGGTTGCGTTTTAATCGATCCACAAGGAGAGAAAACAATGCTAGCTTGCAAACTCAAGTTCCAATGCACAAAAAATATTACTGGATATGAAGCATTGATACAAGGTCTGTATAAAGCTATAGGATTGAATGTTAAATATTTGCAAGTATATGGAGATTCTGAAATAATTGTTAGACAAGTCAGAAATACGATTCATTGTATTTCTAGACATTTGAAACATTATGAAACTTTAGCTCAAAATATTACTTCCCATTTTACTGCATTCAATATCTCCACAGTTCCTAGATTACAAAATGCAAGTGTTGATTTACTTGCTAATGTAGTATCTAGACTTATACCATCTGAAGAATTTAGCCCAGATAGATTTTCAATTGAGTTAATTTTTAGGCCTTCCATTCCTGACAATGTAGCAAATTGGAGAGTATTTAATAATGATGCAGATATAGTATCTTACATCAGACAGAGCTTATAAAGGTCAGATCATAGATGAACATGAACATGATTTATAGATTGAAGATAAACCAAATACTACTTCAATTCCCAAATTTGTAGTCAAAATGGAAGATCTCTATGATTTGAAATATAGGTTTAAGAAGATGACCAATTCAAAAAATCAAAGTTCTACTTTAAAATTTGAATCGATTAATCTTGGTACACCAGAAAAACCTCAAAACATCAACTTAGGTCTTGGTTTAAAACCTGAAGAAAGGATGCCATTCATTAAATTGCTGAAAATATATAAAGATATCTTTGCATGGGACTATTTAGAACTTAAAACATATGATACTTCCATAATTCAACATACCATACCTATGATCTCAGATGATAAGCCTGTTCAACAAAAACTTAGAAAAATTCATCCAAATTTAGAAAGTCAAATTAAATGTAAATTAAATAAAATGCTCAAAGCCAAAGTCATTTTTCCTGTTAGACATTTGAAATGGGTGTCAAACATGCTCCCAGTTAGAAATAAGAATGGAGACATTAGGATTTGCATAGAATTTAGAAATTTGAATAAAGCTTGCCAAAAAGATACTTTCCCCTTAGGCACCATGGAATAGATATTACAATTAGTTGCAGGATCTGAATTGATGTATTTTCTCAATGGATTTTCAGGATACAATCAGATCATGGTACATCCTGATGATAGATTAAAGACAACATTTAGAACAGAGAGGGGAACATATGCATACCAAAAAATTCCATTTGGGTTGATTGATGTTGGTGCTACATTTCAACGTGCTATGGATATAGCTTTCCGAGGACTAATCAATAGCTCAATTTTTATATACATAGATGAAATTACTATTTACTCTAAGTATAGAAGCAATCATGTTAATCATCTAAAATATATTTTTGAAAGATGTAGAAAAATCAGAATTTCTTTGAATCCAAAAAAATGATATTTCGCCTTATCAGAAGGCAAATTATTAAGGTTCATTATCTCTAAGAAAGGAATCCATATTGACCCTGATAAGATTCAGGAAATTGAAATTATCCCTCTACCACATAATAAAAAAACGCTGCAATCATTTTTAGGACAAATTAATTTTGTAAAAATGTTTGTTCCTGATTTTTCCCAAATCATCTTACCCCTGCAATTAATGATCAGGAAAAATTCAATTTTTAAATGGGGAAAAGAGGAGAGAAATTCTTTTGAGTTGATTAAGAAAGCCATCATTGAAGCTCCCTCTTTAACAACTCCTGATTTTCTTAAATCATTTGTATTATATACATTTTCTTCTGATACATCATACGCAACAGTTTTGACACAGTTAAATGATCAAAACATTGAAGCATCGATTGCGTTTTTTAGTTCTAACCTTCAAGGTGCTGAATTGAATTATTCATCTATGGAAAAACAAGCTTATGATGTATTTAAAGCCTTGAAACATTTCAGACCTTTTCTCCTAAAAAAACATACTAAAATAATAGTATTTTACTCATCATTAAGGAAATTATTAATCCAACGAGAAGTAGGAAAGGAGAGAGCAAATTGGGTTACCGCACTTCAAGAATATGATGTAGAGATACATCCTTCTAAAATTGTGAAAGGACAAGGTCTTTACATGATGTTAACTAGAGCCTCTCATTTACCAACAGAAGAAGATCAATCAAATGAAATACAACTGTCTGAGGTAAGCCTAAATGATTCTTAGTCACAATATGTTGATCTGAATTTTTTCTTGAAAAATGGATATGCTCCATTATATCTCAATTATACAGTAAAGCGTGCTATGAGGCTTAAATAAAATAAATATCAACTCATAGATGATGTGTTATTTAGGAAGAATTATGATTATGTATTATTGATATGTTTAGAAAAAACTGAAGCTGAAAAAGTAATGCAGGAATTACATGATGGACCAGCTGGAGGTCATTTAGGGGGAAACGCCATAGTTCATAAAATATTGCATGCTGGTTACTATTGGCCAACTCTGTTTAAATATGGACACGAATATACGAGAAAATGTAAAGTATGTCAAACTGTAGTAGAAAGAGAAAGGAAAGAAGAATTTCCACTACAACCAGTAAATATCCAACAACCATTCGAAAAATGGGGGTTAGATATCATAGGTGAAATAACTCTGACCTCTTCAAAACAACACAAGTATGTTCTAACTACAACTGATTATTTCACAAAATGGGTAGAATTTATCCCATTTAAGGTGTTTAATACACAAAGTATTAAAGATTTTATTTATTAGTTCATAATCACCAGGTTTTGTCTCCCATCAGATTTGATATTTGATAATGCATCTTACTTTTCTGGAAATGCCATGATAGAATTTGCTTTGAGAATAGGTTTTAACTTAAAATACTCATCTAACTGTTATCCACAAGGTAATGGATTATCTGAATCTACAAATAAAAACCTTATCAGAATCATCAAATGAACTATAGAACAAAATCGTAAAAATTGGCACAAAGCACTATTATTTTCTCTTTGGGCAGATAGAATCACCCAGAAAGCCTCAATAGGTACTTCTCCATTTGTGTTAGTTTATGGGAAGGAAGTAGTTCTACCCACAAATATAACAATACCATCATTTTATTTAGTGCAATTTATTGATGAAAATCCTTCGTCTTCCCTTCAACTTAGACAAGATCAAATTTTTAAGATGGAAGAACAGAGAGAAAAATCCAAAGCCATACATACTCATCATCAAAAAATAGTGAAAGCCTCATTTGACACATCATCCACCAGCTCAAAATATTTTGAAATTGAAGACCTTGTTTTGAAATGGGATAAAGCACATGAGGGAAAGGGTAAGCATACCAAATTCCAAAGAATATAGCTTGGTCCATTTCAAATAATTGATAAAATAGGCATATCCACCTTTTTGCTGCAAGGCTTATCAGGTAAGAAAGATTCCTTGCCCGTGAATGGTCAAATTCTTAAAAAATATTTCTCTTAGGTCAAGCTTTAAAATTTTAATTTTTTCTTTAGGAAAATAAAAGGTTGAAAATAGTATCATTTTTGGTTGATTCAAATTTTTCAAAATTTCTCATAAATTATTTCGATTTTTCACTTCTATAAATGAGTGAAGTAAAAATATGATTATAACTATGAGAATTGAATACACTTTATTTTTTTGAAATAATTTGAAATTTACTAAAGGCATTTTATTTCCGAAAAAGACTCTTAATATCATAAAATATAGTTATTATGTATCAGTCAGAAAAGGAAACTTTTAACTTAGCAAGGATTCTCTTTAAAAAGGTATCTACCAACTCTAAAATTATCATCCATAACTCTTAAACGAGCTAATGATTCATCCCATCTGATAAAATCTCTTTTTCAAAGTATAATATATATATATATATATATATATATATATATATATATATATATATATATATATATATATATATATATATATATATATATATACAATGAACAATTTCAAAAGAAAAATAAGTCTCATCATGAGCTTGTTTATCATGATCATAGAAAAATAATCTAGATTGATATTACCAATAAAAGCATACTATAACAGGGTAATAGCTAAATCAATAGACAAGGGGTCTCACCACGAGCCAGCTTGTTCAGTCTAAATTACTATCAGTGAATGACATTGCCACTATCAGGCCACCAAACCTGGACAATGATTTTGAAAATGTGTTAAGAAAAATAAATTCAATGATATGTCATAATTGTATTTTGAAATAAGAAATCAAATTCAGATTGGACCATGAATCATTATTGGTTAAAATATAACCTTGTCGAGGCTATAAACGCCTGCTGGCAACAGCAGCTCTATCTGTGATAAATGAGTAAAAATCTATGAAACCAATTTTAGAGAATACCTACTTTATCTTTTTAAATCTAAGTACTGATTGATAGAGATACCTATGTATTATCATTGAAGGGGTTAATTAAGAAGAAATGAGATAGGTAAATAGATTATATTCTAAAAAATACTGTTTAATTCATGAATCATATTATTTTTATTCTTATATCTTTTTCTTGTTTTGAAAGTTTAGAAATATCAAAATAAACCAATTAGAGATATCTGGTTCTCCCAAGTGAATCGCCAATTGTTGTGCTATGCAACAACACCCCCATTTTTATTTTCAAAATAATCTAGACCTTTGATAAATAGAAATAGGGACCCTTCTTAAAAATGTAGTTTTGTCTTTTGATAAAAATCAAACTTCAAAAAAACATCATCACTTTTTATTAAATAAAAAACATAAAAAAAAACAAAAGGCAATTAATAAAACATCCTTATCGCAAATCGCATTCCGCACAAATATTTTCTTATTAGAAGTTTAAACAATAAACCAGCGAAATATTGATTCTATGATCGCCGATTTGAAGTTTCACAAGTGACATTATAAATCGCATATTGCAAATTTACATTGTAAAACTTTAAAGCAATTCTTACCAAAGTTCTGATATTGCGACTTCTGCGATTTTGCGATTTCGTGATATTGCGAAATTGCATATCGCATAAGCAAAAGGTAATACAGACATGTTTAAAAGGGTGCGATGCGATTGATTTGACAGGTTTGAATAAAGGTTTTATGCGAAAATAAATCATGTCAGGAAATATTAATTGTGTTTTATCATCCCAATGTAAACAATTATTGATTCGTTATGATTAATTAATGATATAGCTATTTCCCGGATTTTCTTTCAAAACAGATCATTTCAATAGATCTTCCATCATTTAATCATTTAATCTATCTTTAATAGGGATTTTCCTTCAAAATATGTAAATCCGCAAAGTAATTTAGAAACACGACAAACAGATTGTTTCAGAACTGGAAAAAATAGAAATGTCTCCTATAGTCTCTGATACTGTCTGCACTACCGATGGAGGAGCTACTAAGTGGCAAGTTGTTTATACTATTCTCGAAGACGAAGAGCCAGAAGTAGTGGAAGTCACGACGACTGCCGATGATGCGACAACCTCAAATTTACAGTTCAAAGATATTTCATGCTCTTTCCTCCATAGGATAGCAGCAAGGGCTACTCTTCTTCCATCTGCCGACATGATTAGATGGGTGCTCGACAATTAAACAATCAAAGACAGACAATTAAGAACCTTCAAGGATGAGATTTTAGGTTCTTTCAGAGCTGAAGATCTGAGAATCATGTATAAGCTACCAGACCCGCAAGACATCTACAACAGTTAGTTTTGCAAAGTTTGCTAAGAAGAACGAAGACCCGTTCAAGGCAATTCAAGGTTGGAGGAAACCTGATAACAAGTTCAAATATGAGAAAATAGTTATGTATCCTATCGCGTCACTTACAAATCCTTATAATTTTGCAGCAACAATGCTATGCAGATTATATGGTCTCCTTGATAATACCAAGTTCTCCATAAATTGGCTTCCACTAATTGATTCCTGTGTTAATTCCCACATAATGAATTGGGCGACTATCCTTTTCGACAATCTAGTTAAGGCAATTAATGAATATCGCCAAACAAGAACTTCCTCCTCCAAATCTGTTCCCCAATTTTTCATGAGCACGTATGTTTTTGACGCCATCTGTTTTTCTACCAACTTTCCAGTTATGGGATGGAAATGGACCCCTGAAGATCCTACCCCGATGCATTTGAATCATAAAGAGATATGGGAACATAATTATGTACCACATTTCCACAGGCTATGTTATGGAGTTGTACTGCCATTGCATCAACTAATGTTTGACAGAATGAGCCCTAGGTTCACTAAAGAAGCCATTTCAGACCTTCAAATGATAGGGAGACATTTTATTGAAGAGTCATTTTCATATATCAGAATTTTTGGAAGCTCCGCTCCCCCGCATGTTCTTCCTTTATATGTTTCAGACAAATTGATGGCAAGCGAAGTCGCTTACCAAACTATTGGTAATAGACTCACTAAATCTTTGAAAGACAGTAAGAAGTATTTATGGCCAATTTTCCCAATTTCATGTGGTACATTTACACTCAGTAATTTCAATCATGCATTGAAAGAATGTCAGAAGATTGAGCTTTTGAAGCTCCCCGTTCTACCCTCCAGGCATTTCAATCCAGAAAAAATTGCTAACAAATTTACTCTGTCAGTCAAACTCAAACCTATCATACACACTGATGACAGATTCAAAGATATTTTTCAATATTTTGGGACTTTTGAAGAAGTCCTAAATTTTGTCAAATTGAACCTGAATCCAGAAGAAGTACATAGATTTAATGAGTTTCGAGAACAAAGACTCAGACGGATCCATCGGAATGTTTTGGTTACCAGTTATACGATTGAAGCAAGCCAATAAATCAGAGCAGAACAATCAGATTCACAAAATAAAAGTGAATTAGATAAAATTTGGACTTCATTCAACAACACATTAAAAAATACTCCAGAGGCATCATCTTCACAGAAAAATATAGAATTTCAGACTCCACAGGGACAAATAGTTTCGACAAAAGAAATCATTGAAACTCCCGAGACAATCTCTCAAGACACATAAATCATTCCTAAAAATACTACTGATGAGATTGTCCTCAAGGTGACTGATATTCCCCCACTGGATGTGTTCTACAACCCTCTTCATAAAGCTGTAGTAAGGAAGAAAAGGAAAATAAGAAGAATTGAAACACCCCAGGAAATGAAGTTATGTAAGTAGTATGGAAAGATAATCCATCAAATCCAATTTAAAATTTAACTCGACTATCTTAGTTCGTTGGTTCATACACCACTGCAACAATGGATAAGGCAGCAGAAGTATCTGTTTTGGTTCAGGAAAAGGATGACAAAATCATGCAGCTACAACAGTAGCTAGATGAAGAAAGAAAAATTTTAAATCAGAAGGTGGAACAACAACTCTTCAGAGTACAACAAGAGATGGAAATGCTTAAGATAAGTCATGAAAATGATTTATCTAGAAAAAATTCACCGATTAAACAATTGAGAGAAGATCTTACCAAATGTGAAGGTATTCCTACTGTAGAGGAATTCATAAAAGAAGCATTGGCATTAAATGCCTTACTCTCAAAATAAAAAAACCTGTTTGTTGTACAAATGTCAGACATAATTCCACACTTGAAAACAAGTGAACAGTTGACCAATACAGTCATTGATCAAATAATTGAGTTCAATGAACTCAATACGAAAATCTTTGATTATATTGAATGGCAAGATTCAGAAGGAGGAAGAAAGTCAGGTCTCCCAAAGATCGAGGAGAATTTCAAAGATATCCTCTTTACTGACTGGGATGCACAAGTGAAACATGAAGAATTGGTCATAGCCAGAGCAACAGGTACAAAGAATATGGTCAAAATTATTAACGACATATTGCATACTTCTGGTATGATTAAAGAAGGAAATCGAAAATCTATTCCTGATCTCAGGGATTTAGAGCAAAGTTGGAAAGACGTAGGTCAAATCCGAGAAGAAGCACTTACACAGCTGAAAAAGATTGATTGGGAAGCATACTGGAAGCTACTGGTTAAACCTCACAGTCAGATCATGACACTGAATTGTTCTCTGAATTCTGTTTAGAAAATACAACCACTTTTACTAAACGCTATATTTGTTGCACAAATGAAGGCACAGTTTAGAAAACCTCCACAAGTTCAACCGATGTTCGAAATTTGTGAGCAGAAAAGCAGAGCTGGCAGTAACTTATCATCGGGCATGATTATTAGTTTGTTTGTTTTTATAATTTCATTTTTTAGCAATTAGATACTAGTAATGAGGGAGGTTGTTTGAAACCACCTCATAAGATATTTTGTATAATCTATTTTTGTAAGTAGTTAGTATAGTATTTAAACCCTTCTCATGCATTTAGAGAAGGGTCCAGAATTTTATTGAGAACATTTGCAAAGAATGCTTAATTGTAAGTAAGTTTTTGGATGCCTTGATAAAATAATGGAACATGGCCTTTTCAATTGTATATCATTTTTTTGATCACTGTTGATGAACTTTTGTATTCTTTGAAAGACTTATTGGTAGAATAGTTGAGTGTGGCCTATTATCATTGATCAAATGAACACAATAGTATAGAGTCTGGTACTATTATCATGTATTCTAATTCTAATTTTAATATTAGTGATGAATCCAGCTTTCATGAATTATATATGAAATCAATTGCTTTTGTTTGAAATATCAGTTGCACTATTGTATGATATAAAGATAGAAATTGGTTTGTTTTATATACAATCATTATAATATATGCGATATGATTCACATTTTCTTTTGATTAACTATTTTTCAAGAGAATCATCTTACAAAGTATTAATTCAGTTAAATCTGTGATGATCTAAATCATCACAGATTGAATAGATATCATTCTAGATCGCATCAAATTAGTATTATCTCGGGTTAGATTAGATTAGACTTAATTCAAAGTTTTTCATTTTAGAATAAATTTGTTTTAGTTTTTAGTGATTCATTATGCAAATCCTTTGAGAGAAACCCAATAATCAAACAAAAACCCAACTCTGGGAAACTGGTCCCATTATATCCAGTCAGAGCCACTATCCCAAACGGAAAAGGAATTGTCTTAAGGTCCAGACCGGGTGGTTATCCCCCTTGTTGTTGCCACAGATTTCTGAGGTCTCAACACCTTCTTAGCTTGCTTGAGGGACATTTGTCTGTATGGTTGTAGTCGTAAAAATACCTAGTCGCCTACATAAAAAATTCTCTCGCTGCGATGTTGATTTGCCTGTTGTTTCATTCGATTTTGTGCCAAATTTAGGTTATCCTTTAAGTGTTGGAGAAATTGTTGTTGATGCTCGATGTGATCTTCCACTGCTTGAACCTTATAATTTTCTCTTAAATATGATGTGATGGATAGTGGATGATATCCATAAAGTGCCATAAATGTGTTCATTTTTGCTACAGTGTGGAAGGAAGTGTTATACCACCATTCAGCGAGAGGTAACCATTTAACCATTGTGTTTGTTTATCAGATACAAAGCAACGAATATATCCTTCCAAACATTTTTTCACTATCTTATTTTTCCCATTGGATTGAGCATGATAAGATGAGTTATGAGCTAGTTGAGTACCCAAACAAGAAAATAATTTCGTCCAAAAATTTCCAGTGAAAATGGGATCTCTGTCGTTGTTACACCAATTTTTGGTCATCTAACCTATTACTATTAGATGGACTCAAGTACACCATGTAAGACCAATTTTACCATAATAAAATTTCTTTCACTATGAAAAATGACTTAATAACCCATAATTTATTAAGTTGTTTATGGCCTAAATAGGAAACCCCATGAAGAATAATTGAATAAATCCTTATTTGTTTGATTTTCCTCAAGGAATAATTAATTAAACCACATTTTAATTAATATTCCTAGTCATATTTAACCCAAAACAGGAAAATTAATTAGATAAATCATTATTTATCTTATTATTTTCTGGGGAATAATTATTTAAAACATTATTTAATAATATTCCTTGTTAAATTTGACTAAATCATTTATAAATGATTGAATAAATCACTATTTATTTAATTATTACTTTACCACATTATTAAAATAATAAATAAATCATTTATTTATTTATTATTTCTAAATAAATGGATTTGACCAAATTCAAATTCCTTTTCCCTCCATAAAAAATAATAAATTATTCCATAAAGGTTAGATCTAGATTTAATAATATTTTAATTATGCACCAATATCTAGACTAACTCAATATTTTGTTATAAATAGAAGGGTTTTTCCATTCATTCATTACCTTTTGTTGCCTAGAGATCACTCTTTGATCTATAATTTTGTTCTGACTTTGATCTATACTTTTGATCTATATTTGTGAGCTCCCTTTGAGTTCCATTTTTGTTTGGGTTTTTTGCACCATCAAGAGTGAGAGGGATCTTAGATCTGAAGCGTTGAGGACATACAAGAACCCATCCCATTGAGGGGGAATGGTAACATCTTTCTATGTTCCCTTCCCAGGTGTCATAAAATAAAAAATTCTTTAAAATTCTTGTCTTGTCCATTGGATGCATGGAGAAACTCTTTCTTATTTTTGCTGTTTATTGTCTTTAACTGCATAGATCTGGATTTTTATAGCATTTATTTTAGTCAAAACTACAGATATAAGGAAATTGAAAACCATATATGATGTTAGGTCTGTTTTTTATGCATAGCTAAAGTGAGATTTTTTCGTACCTTTCCATTAGAATTCACACTAACAACTGACGACTCCACAAGGGTTTACAATTATGACCGCTATCTTTTTTTAGATCCCTGCATGAGAAGCTGCTTCAACCCCTAGGTTTTTCTTCAAATTCTTATTTTTCATTTCTTGATGTTGTTATTAACCTTTAAAACCATAAAAAAACTAAAAATTCTAACTTCCTTGTGTTTCTGGGCTTATTTTGCAGGTAACAGGTATCAACCGCAGCAGAGATGACACTTTTTTCTGAAACTTGCTCTCGAGAAAACCGGAAGTGCAGGTTGCACTTTTTGGGCCAAAAAATGCAACCTCAACTCTCAAGAAGTGGAAAACAGCCTGAAAACTGTGACCTCAGCGGAAAACAGGTCAGAAACTGCGACCTATACTTTTTGCTAGATTTTTTCTGTGATTTTTCTGGGTTTGTTTGGGCCACTGTTCAGGGTTGTTTGGCCCCCCTCTTCACCCGTCTTGGACTTTTACTTGCATATTTTTACTCGTCGGAGTAGGAACCAAGACCCTTAGGGCTTCAGTACACTTCCACCTTTTTAGGAAGAGTTTAGCTGAAACAGGTCTTCTGAGATTTCAGTGTTTTCAACCATTTTTCAGATTTGAACCCGCACTTTCAGATCCATTTCAGATCGGTTATTTATCCAACCAAAACACCTCTTTTTAGTTTTTCTTGGTCCTCCTTTAGGGTCCACCCCGTTTCCCTTTAGGTTGTAGCCTTTTGCCCCCTTTTTTGCAGCATTTTCCGCTCCCATTTTTTGTTGTTTTCTTCCCCTCTTTCCAGTAGATCTGACCTTGAGATCCCTGTCACTTCCGACTTTAGATCCATTGGCCATTTTGTGTGTTTTGACTAGATTTCTCCCACCCATATACTAGTTGTTAGGAAGCCCTCCTCCTTGGGTTTAAATTGATGCATCTTTAACTGTTTATTTTTCTGTCGCATTCAGTTTCCTTTACTGTCATTTTCAGATTTATTTACAGTTATACAACATATTTTTTATTTTTTCTCTTCACACGTCTGAACTTAATTAAAATTAACACACTTTATCACATACATGCACACCCTAAGCGAAGAGCACCTGTTTACACCGCCAGGCCAAGGATTGGTGTTGCAGGCTAGCTTGCCGAACCAGGCACGGGGTTCTGTAGGGTTTCAATCTTGGCTTCGCTCTTCAGAGGCCCGCACGCTCAAGAGATGTCAATCTAGACTAGTTGTTGGGAAGCCTTCCTCCTTGGATTTAAATTTATACATCTTTAGCTATTTATTTTGTTGTTGCTTTCAGTTTTATTTACAGGTATACACCATCTTTTTTCTTTTTTCTCTACACATGTCTGGGCTTAATTAAAATCAACAAACTTATCACACACACACACACCTAAAGCAAAGAGCGTCTGGTTTACACCACCAGGCCAAGACTTAAACATTGTAATCAATTGATTTTCACCTCCCTGCCCTTGTTTACGTCTCTTCCTTATTAGGTTCTATGTCTCTTTAGCATCATTGTGCCCCCAAGGTGTTTATTCCAGAGACTCCAAGGCATTCATCATCAATTTCCATTAGGAAGACTTACCCCACCGCATAGGGTTCGTGTTCACCCTCCACCAAGTCCCCATTTTGACTCTGATTCTGGTTCATCAGGTTCCCCTTCTGGTTATATCCTCAAATCTCCTCCACCTTTCACCTTCATCATGTTTGGTTCAGGACCTAACGCTGGTGGTGGCCCCGGCCCTAATGTTGGAAATGCCACTAGTGGTGCCGCAATATGAACTATTCCCACTGCTCCATTTCTTCCTTATATGGCATGCCTAAGCCTTTCCGATTTTAGTGAGTTTATTAATGAGCCCATACACCATGATCCAGGTTGGCCTGCTATGGCAACCAAGCTTCCTTCAAACATCCCCAAGTTTGAAGGAAATGGTGGAGAGGATCCTACCAATCATGTTCGTTCTTTCCACATGTGGTGTTCATCTAACTCCATCACCGATGACTCTGTCCGTATTTGGTTATTCTAGTGTACTCTTATGGGAGAAGCTTCTAAGTGGTATGTCGACTAGGCCTCCTCCTCTCATACTACTTTTGTGACCCTTGCCAAGGTTTTTCTGTCTTAATTCCTATTTCCCCTTCACTATGACACCGGTAACGAACTCTTGACCTCTTTCCATCAAACTTCTGCCACCCGCCTATCTGACCATATTCAAGAATGGCGCAAAAGGAAGAGCCTATGTCAAGCCCTTGTTTTCGAAGACCGTGTCTACATGGACTAGTTTCTCAGATCCATTTTGCCTGTTATTGGTCAAGATGTCGCATCTCACTTCCCTCACACCGATGAAGCTGCCCTCCAGATTGCGTTGAAATATGACCTGATCTACACGCAATTTGATATGTTTCTAGTAGTGCCAACGCACTAGGGGCATCCTATACCGCCAACAGTATCTTTAGATCCCTTTCACATCCATACACTCATCCTCCCATGGGTTATGGTTTCCCTTAGGGAGGGGCTAGATCCTCCAGCACTTTCCCCCTCCTAGCAGTATGTATCTAAGACATGACATGCCTCGTGTTTTTTCCCAACCTGTTTACACCAATGTTTCCCAACCTCCTAACTATCTGTATCCATAGCTTGGTTCTCCAACTCCTCCAGCACAAGCACCACAACCTTCATTGCCTTCTCAAACTTTGCAATAGCATCCACCCCCCCCGCCAGGGTCAGGTGTATGCAAAAAATATTGCGACTAATCCTCCCACTTACAAAAAGAAGAGGAAAGGAAAACAAAACCAACCCGCTCCAAGTAATCCAGGAAACAATCCCCCAGAGAATACATCTAACACTGCAACCCATCAATAAGGTGCTCAGCCCAACCAGGATAGGCCTATTCGCACGAGTAAGCCTTATTCTTGTTGCGGTTTCTATGGTCACTATACCCATTATTGTCCCCTTTTACCTCAGATGCATCAATTTGGGTAGCTCAAGCAACATCCCGAGGACAAAAAGCCTCTTCTTCGGTTCCTCCTGATGTTGCGTCCATCCAACTAGATGTGTTTACCAATCCTTTCCCCAAGCAAGGATATGTGGATGCCCAACCCCCTGAAAGTTAGGTGGCCACTCAACCTCCCCCATATGGTACCTCTGATTACCAGATCCTCATTATGAACTCTGACCAGAATAATACCGCCGACCTCAACCTTCAAACTCGATCCCGCCAGTACAAAAAGCCCCCCACTACGTTTGCCACCGAGCCCCCGTCTTCAAGTCCCACAGAGCCTCTTTCAAAACCCAATGGTCCTTTACAGATCCCTCACCTTAAGGCAGAGGTTCGTACCAAGATCCCCAAGGGACCATTATGCCAAAATGTTTCTTCCGGTAAAGCCGCCCACTCCTACAGTATAGTAAATGACTTGGCACAATCCCCTACCACTATGTCAACGGTGGAAGTCCTCCAGTCGTGCCCTTCACAAAGAAATGCTCTATGAACTGCTATGGGAATTGTGGATCCTTCAGATGATTGTTTTATTTTCTCGATATTTGTTGAGATTGCAACAAGATGATGAGCTTAATGGAAAGGAGTCGCCTTCACTAAGTGGGCCCGTGGGCTATTTTTGGCGCAAAGTCTATTTCTAGACTATTTTTGGACTTCTATTTTTAGACATGCTGGGCGGAATCTATTTTTAGATTGCCAGTCTAAAAATAGATATGTCGAATATTATTAGCTCTTAATAATATTTAGACTCTAAACATTATCTTATTCTCTTGGAGCACTTCAGTTAAGTGCACGGATGTGGCACAGGAGCTGACAGAAGGAATTACGCTATTCCTGAGGGTTATGTGGAGCTATTGCATGGATACTTCAGTTAGAACTCATGTGACAGAGTTTGGTGGAGTTGATTGAGAAAGTTAGTGGAGTTGTATTCAGTTTAACTAATCTAAACATAGTTGAGCTATTTGTATTCAGTTTAACTAATTGATACAATTAGTGAGAGTGGTGTGAATTAATTGTTAATTAATTCACTAATTATAAACTCATTAATCAACTAAAGAATGCATCAGTTAACTTCAGTGCATGGACAGTTTCAGTGGAGACCAGTGCAGAGATAGGTGAAAGAGCAGGTTAACTATCAGTTGTGACTATACAGTTGCTATTTGCAACACACAGATAATTGGAGAAGACCATGAGGATTTTGTAGTACAAGCCAGGTGGTTTATGTTATTTAATGAGCCATCCCATAGCATTGATTACACAATAGAGGCTGGCTATCAAGTGGCAAAATATTGGAGCATGTGTTTTGCTAGATCTAGCTTGATAGTGTGTAGCAATTGGAGGTGGTGCTGAGAGCTTGTGAGGAGCTTTGTACTATGATTGTTACATGATCTCCATGACATATAATATACAAATAGTTGGGTTTTTCAGCTTTAAGCTTTCCCATTAAATACTGTGTTCATATGTGTGATTGTTTGTGGTTTTAATGTGTGCATGCAATTGATTTTATTTCCGCATGTAATGATTAATGGTAGAAGAGATTATGTATTATGCATGAAGCTAAAATAGTGTGTGATCAGGAGAATCTCGGTGAATAATATATCAGTTATTCAAATTTCTACATGGTATCAGAGCGATATTGATCATTGGAGCAATTGCAAAACATTGAAGCGATTGAGTTTTGAGCTGGTGGAATTCGAATTTGCAGCAGTGTTTTCTTGGTGTCGAAGTTGAGATGTCTTTCAACGGATTGCAATTGGAGTATGCCCTTGAGGGCAGCTCAAATTATATTGCATGGAAGGACAAGATGGAGGCAGTGCTGGATGACAATGGGTTGAAGGAGTTCATAGATGCAGAAATTCCAAAGCCTACTTCTAGTGATGCTGCCGTACTTGACGCATGGCAAAAGAAGACATCAAAGTGTCGAAGGATTCTGTTGGAGGGTGTGAAGGATCACATAGTGTCCAACCTTCATGGTAAGGCTTCTCCATTCTTGATGTGGAAAGCCTTGACAGATTTATTCCAAAGCAAGAGCGACCAGAGGAAGTTGGCGCTCAAGGATAAACTCAGAAACATAAAGATGGAGAAAGGCGACAGTATGCCCAAGTACCTCACGAAGTTCATCCAATGCAGGGATCAACTAGGAAGTGTGGGGGTGACTATTGATGATGAGGAATTGGTGAGCTTGGCTCTCCTTGGGCTTCTGAAGAGTTGGCATTCCTATCAGGACTCTGTCAATGGTTGGGAGAAATTGCTAGGATGGGAGCGACTTTGATCGGATCTTGTGCAAGAGGAGATAAGGCGAAGTACCAGGGACGGATCTTCATCAAAGAACTCTGATGAAGAGAATTGTGCTTTGGCTGCCAAAGCAAAGAAGGGGAAGAGCAAGAAAGCTTCTCATTCCGGTGCGAAAGGCAAGAAGCAGGACATGTCCAAGGTGAAGTGCTTTCATTGTCACCAACACGGACATTATGCCACAAATTGTCCGCAGAAGAAGAAAAATAAGCAGGATGTTGGATCTGCAGCTAGATAAGCCTTAGCCTCGCAATTTAAGCTGGATTTTTCGCTGATCGCATGCTTGGTTTCAAGTGTGATGGGTTCAGTGTGGTTTCTGGACAGTGGTGCGTCTTTTCACATGATAGGAGATCGAGATTTGTTTACTGATCTGGATGAGAAAGATCTTGGAGTGCACATCGAGATGGTCGATGATGGTAGATACAGTGCGACCGGTATCGGTACCATTTCCTTTGAGAGGGAGTCTGGTAAACCTTTCGTATTGAAGGAAGTGATGCATGTTCCAGGATTGAAGAAGAATCTTATCTCTGTGGCGATGTTAGAAGACAAGGGATATGATGTTGTCTTTAGCGAAGGAATGGCTTTCCTGCGTAGTAAGGCAACTGGTGAGACCCAGAGGATAGGGGTTCGAGTTAAGAAAATTTATCAATTGCAGGTAGATGGTTGTGCAGCAATGGCAGGCAAGGCAGAAGGAGTGGTGAGCCGGGATGATGGCGAGTTTTGGCACCGGATATTGGGCCACCTTCACCATGGAGATTTGAAGATATTGCAGTATATTTCTACTGGGCTTCCTAAGGGTACTCTTTCACAGTCAGATCAGTGCAAGGGATGTACCTTGGGAAAATTTGTGAAAGCCACCTTTCACGAGAAGGATAGTCGTGCCACGACTATCCTTGAGAGAATTCACACAGACGTGTGTGGACCTTTCTCAGTAGCTTCGACAGCAAAGCAGAGGTATTATGTGATATTTGTTGATGATTTTTCTCGTAAGTGTTGGATCTTCTTCATGCTAAAGAAGAGCGAGACATACTCAAAGTTCTATGAGTTCAAGGCACTGGTTGAGAAAGAATCGGGGAAGCAGGTGAAGGCTCTGAGGAGTGACAATGGTGGTGAATTCATCTCTGGCGAATTCAAGGACTTTTGCAGCGCAAAAGGAATTCGAAGAGAGCTCATAGCACCTCATAACCCACAGCAGAACGGGGTTGCTGAGTGGAAGAATAGAATGATCGTGGGTGTTGCACGGGCAATGTTTCATGATCAAGGCCTACCCATTCACTTATGGGCGGAGGCATGCAATACTGCAGTATATGTGTAGAACTGTTGTCCTCACAGGATACTTGGCATGAGTACACCCGAGGAGGCGTTTTCTGGTAAGAGGCCTGATATTTCCCATTTGAGGATTTTTAGTTCACCTGTTTACATTCATGTGACGAAGGATGCCAGGAAGAAGCTGGAGCCGATTGCAAAGGTTGGGATATTTTTGGGGTACACTGATATGCCCCACAATTATCGTGTGTATTTTCCATACAGTCTCAAGACTGTTGTGCGACGGGATATCAAATTTCATGAGGAGAAAGCCATGAAGTGTTCGCTTGAGAGGGAGCCACACTTGCATGCAGATGAGGAGCTATTAGTTCCTAAGGATGAGTCTTAGGATGTGGATCAGCCAGAAGATGAGGTTCATGGAGTGGAAGAGACCACTCAAGCAACGCCAACCATCAGAGGGCGGAAGCACACTACAAAAGCTGAGCAACTGGCTCAAGATGTAGAGAAGGTTGTAGGAGCACCTACATCACAGCGCATACAGAGACAGTCACTTGACCGGTATACTGGATACATGGCTCTTATGAGCAAGTGTATCGTGACAGAGCCATCCTCTTTCGAGGAAGCTGTGGAGGATCCCGCATGGGTAGATGCCATGGTGGAAGAGTATGATTCGATTGTCAGAAACAGTGCATGGGAGATTGTCTCGAGGCCGGAGGGGAAATCAGTGGTGCGTTTGAGATGGATCTACAAAGTGAAGCAGGCAGCTGACAGGAGCGTGGAGAAGTATTAGGCAAGATTTTTTGCCCGAGGCTTTTCACAGATTGAGGGGATCGATTATGAGGATACCTTTGCACCTGTCGCAAGGTATTCTTCCATACGGACGATTCTTTCTCTCTCAGCGTAGATGGGGTGGCACATTCATCAAATTTATGTGAAGACTACGTTCCTCAACGGAGTCATTGAGGAGGAGGTGTACATAGAGCAGCCCGAAGGTTTTGAGATCTTCAGCAGCGAGTCGCATATGTGCAGGCTCAAGAGAGCATTGTATGGGTTGAAACAAGCACCTCGTGCTTGGTACACATGGATAGACAGTTATTTCACCAGACTTGGATTCTCCAAGAGTGAGGCGGATCCTAACCTATACCAGATTGTGGTGGAGGGTAAGTTGTTGATAATTGTACTTTATGTAGATGATTTGATTTTGACAGGTGATGAACTGTTGATACACTCATGCAAGGCTGATCTTGCAAAGGAGTTTGAGATGAAAGACTTGGGCCTCCTTCATTATATCCTGGGATTGGAAATTTGTCAGTGCAGTGATGGACTGTTTGCTTCTCAAGGTAAGTATGCCCGAGAGATACTGGAGAAGTTCAACATGCATGGCTGCAAGCCTGTTGATACTCCTCTTCCTGGTGGATGGAGGAAGGAGGATGCTACTTCGGCGGAGGTAGTGGATGCCATTGTTTATCGACAGTTGGTGGGGTCGCTTATGTATCTGGTAAATACATGACCCGACATATGTTATGCTGTTAACCAGCTTTCACAAGCTATGGTTAAGCCAACCAAGCTCTTCTGGAAGGTAGGCAAGCATGTATTGAGATATCTCAGAGGCACATCGGGATATGGATTATGGTACAGATAGTCGGATGAGGTGAATTTGTGTGGCTTCATAGATGCAGATTGGGTAGGGAGCCCAACGGACAGAAAGAGCACATCTAGAGGGATTTTCAGTATCGAGTCGACAGCAGTTTCTTGGTACAGCAGGAAGCAGAGATCCATGGCACTCAGTTCAGCAGAGGTCGAGTATATGGCAGCGAGTTTGGCTGCATGCGAGGCTATATGGATGAGGAAGATCCTGGTGCACTTCACCCGTTCACACATTGACTTCGGTGTCATCATATCGGGGGAATTGTGTGCGGCGGAAGATCATGTTACTTTCCTTGTTCCTGGAGGATCGGGATGCTGATATCTTGACTGAGGCACCGAGGAGAAAATTTGAATACCACAAAGGCGGGATAGGGGTGGCAGATAATCCTTATCTTGTTGAGAGGGAGTGTTGAGAGTGCAACAAGATGATGAGCTTAGTGGAAGGAGTCGCCTTCACTAAGTGGGCCCGCAGGCTATTTTTGGCGCAAAGTCTATTTTTAGACTATGTCTATTTTTAGACATATGGATCATGTTCTATGAGTTGCAGGATGCTATTTGTGGATGTTTGGTCAAGTCGGAAAAAATAGATCGACTTCTATTTTTAGCATGGAAAATTTTAGGGTCTAATATTCACAGGTGGGCTAATTTTCCATGGTTTTTCCAAAAAAAAGATTCGCCAATTTCCATTTTTTTATAAAAGTGATTCGCCCAAATTTTACAATACAAAATTATTTTACCATAAAAATCGCCAACATTATATAGATAATATATATAATATTATTATAAATTTGAATAATTTGATAAATACATCAATAAATATTTTATAATTTTCATATTAGGGACTAGTGAGATTCGCCAATTGTTTAAACTTCAAAATAATTTTCCATCCTTAAAATTTTCCCTGATTTTTAGACATACTGGGCAGAATCTATTTTTAGATTTCCAGTCTAAAAATAGATATGTCGAATATTATTAGCTCTTAATAATATTTAGACTCTAAACATTATCTTATTCTCTTGGAGCACTTCAGTTAAGTGCACAAATGTGGCAGAGGAGGTAACAGAAGGAATTACGCTATTCCTAAGGGTTATGTGGAGCTATTGCATGGATAATTCAGTTAGAACTCATGAAACAGAGTTTGGTGGAGTTGATTGAGGAAGTTAGTGGAATTGTATTCAGTTTAACTAATCTAAACATAGTTGAGCTATTTGTATCTAGTTTAACTAATTGATACAATTAGTGAGAGTGGTGTGAATTAATTATTAATTAATTCACTAATTATAAACTCATTAATCAAATAAAGAATGCATTATTTAACTTCAGTGCATGGACAGTTTCAGTGGAGACCAGTGCAGAAATAGGTGAAAGAGCGGGTTAACTATTAGTTGTGACTATACTGTTGCTATTTGCAACACACAGATAGGTGGAGAAGCCCATGAGAATTGCACAGTACAAGCCAGGTGGTTTATCTATTTAATGAGCCATCCCATAGCATTGATTACGCAATAGAGGCTGGCTATAAAGTGGCAAAATATTGGAGCATGTGTTTTGTTAGATCTAGCTTGATAGTGTGTAGCAATTGGAGGTGGTGCTGAGAGTTTGTGAGGAGCTTTGTACTATGATTGTTACATGATCTCCATGACATATAATATACAGATAGTTGGGGTTTTCAGATTTAAGCTTTCCCATTAAATATTGTGTTCATATGTGTGATTGTTTGTGGTTTTAATGTGTGCATGCAATTGATTTTATTTCCGCATGTAATGATCAATGGTAGAAGAGATTTTGTATTATGCATGAAGCTAAAATAGTGTGTGATCAAGAGAATCTTGGTGAATAATATATCAGTTATTCAAATTTCTACAATATTTAAAATTCAAAACATCCCCCACTTCCTGCATCTGTCGCCTTCCAAATACCTGTCAAGATCCAGAATGCCAACGTCTCTCGTTGTATCATTGACGAGGGTGCATCCACCTGCGTGATGTCCACTTTTTTTTGGATACATCTTGGATCGCCCGAGTTAGCCCCTTCCACTATCACCCTTCGTGCATGGGATGGCCACTCTTCTCAACCCCTTGGCATGTTCCCCAATTGTCCTATTACTCTTGTGGGCAAGACTGTTTGTGTTGATGTTGAAGACATTGATGCCCCCTTAGACTACAACATTCTATTGGATCGTAGCTACACTTATGTGATTTCTGTTGTCCCATTTGCAGTTCACCATAAGATGTACTTTCCTCATAACAAAAATATTATAATCACTATAGACCAACTGACATATTAAAAACTAAAGTCTTAGACCTCTCCAAAGTCCATTATTTCTTTGGTGGCCGATAAACAAGCAGTTGAACCTCTGACCAGTGTCTCACCTGGAGTCTATAAATATTCCTCTTTACTTGGTTCATTCCCTAGTCTCCCCCCTCCTATATTTGACCCTAGCTCGTTGAATGTTTGCATGATTCAATCATCTTGGTTTGACCTCAAACGGTCTGGTTTGACTAGCCAACAGCCACGCCCTTTGAAACTTGATCCTAGTACTTTAACTCAGCCTTTAGGACCTCCTCCTCAGGGCCCCTCATCTGTAGCGGGTGCCCATGATCCTATCTATCATCCCAGAATGGTTCCCCCTAGTTTTGGCGAGTCATACATCGTAGATGTTTGATACCCTATCTTCAAATATTCCACTTTGTGTGATACCATAATTACCACTTGGTCCCTCTGTTTGACTTAGTGGGTGGGGAAGATTCTAAACCTTCTCTAGCAGTTCATTCTCGTATTATTTTCTTACCTTGATTCTTCACCAGGACCATCCTTCTAAGAAGCATTAAGGACACCTTTAGACGAGTAAGGTCATCTACTTGAAAATCGTAGATCTCGATTCCAATGGTAGGTTTCTCAGCTACGATCGCCACAAGATTTATGGCCTTTTCCTCCTCTCCACATTCATCGTAGCTACACTTGAAAATGAATTGGAGGGAAAATTTATTATTAAAAGAGAAACCCCAGATTTTTCTTTCACTAATTGCGACAAACTCCTCCAGCACAAGCACCTCAGCCTCCCTTTCCTTCTCAAACTCCATAACAGCAGCCACCCCCCATCAGGGTCAGGTGTATTTGCAGCAAAGTGTGACTAATCCTCCCACTTCCAAAAAGAAGAGGAAAGACAACCAAAACCAATCTGCTCTAGGTAATACAAGAAAAAATCCCCCAGGGAATACATCTAACACTGCAACCCAACAACAGGGCGCTCAGCCCAACCAAGACATGCCTATTCGCACAAGTAAGCCTTGTTCTTGTTTCGGTGTCTATGTTCACTATACCCATGATTGTCCCCTTTTACCTCAGATGCGTCAAATGTGGGAAGCTCAAGCAGCATCCCAAGGACAACAAGCCTCTTCTTTGGTTCCTCCTAATGTTGTGCCCATCCAACTGGCTATGTTTACCAATCCTTTCCCCTAGTAAGGATATGTGGCTGCCCAACCCACTGAAAGTCAAGCCGCCACTCAACCTCCCCCATCTAGTACCTCTGATTACTAGATCCTCATGATGAACTCGGACCAGACCAATACTGCTGACCTCAACCTTCAGACTCGGTCCTTCCAGTACAACAAGCTTCCCGCTACGTCTGCCACCAAGCCCCCATATTTAGGTCACACAGAGCCTCTTTCGACACCCAATGGTCCTTTACAGATCCCTTAGATTAAGGCAAAGGTTCATACCAATATCCCCAAGGGACCATTATGCTGAAACGCTTCTTCTGGTAAATGCGCCCACTCCTACAGTATAGTAGATGACTTGGCGCAATCCCCTACCGCCATGTCAATGCTGGAAGTTCTCCAGTCATGCCCTTCACAATGAAAATATCTACTAACTGCTATGGGCATTGTGGATCCTTTAGATGATCGTTTTATTGTCTTCGATATTGACAAGTTAGAACATCCCCCCCTTCTTGCATCCATTGCCTTCCAAATACCTGTCAAGATTTGGAATGCCAACGTATCCCATTGTATCATTGACGAGGGGGTATCCACTAGCGTGATGTACGCTTCTGTTTGGAAATAGCTTGGATCACCTGAGTTAGCCCCTTCCACTATCACCCATTGTGCATGGGATGGCCACTCTTCTTAGTGCCTTGGCATGTTCTGCAATTGTCCTATTACTCTTGCGAGCAAGACTGTTTGTGTTGATGTTGAAGTCATTGATGCCCCCTTAGACTACAATATTATATTGGGTCGTAGCTATACTTATGAGATGTTCAATGTCCCATTTGTGGTTCACCATAAGATGTTCTTTCCTCATAACGGAAATATCGTCACTATAGACCAGCTGACATATTACAAACTGAAGTCTCAGGCCTCTCTAGAGTCCATTATTTCTTCGGTGGCCAATAAAAAAGTAGTTGAACCTCCGACCAATGTCTCACCCAAAGTCTATAAATATTCCTCTTTGCTTGATTCATTCCCTGGTCACCCCCCTCCTATATTTGACCCTAGCTCGTCGAATGTTTGCATGATGAAATCGTCTCGGTCCGACCTCAAACAATTTAGTTTGACTAGCCAGCAGTCCCGCCCTTTGCAACTTGCTCCTAGTACTTCGACTCAGCCTTCAGGATATCCTCCTCAAGGCCCCTCATTTGTAGCTAGTGTCCATGATCCTATCTATCTTTTTGGAATGGTTCCCCCTGGTTCCGACGAGCCATACATCGTATATGTTTGATACCCTATCTTCAAATATTTTACTTCATGTGATACCATACTTACCACTTGGTCCCTCTGTTTGACTTGGTGGGTGAGGATGATTCTAGACCTTCTCTAGCAGTTCATTCTCATATTCTTTTGTTACCTTTGTTCTTCACCAGTATTATCCTTCCAAGAAGCATTAAGGCCACCTTTAGACAAGTAAGGTCACCTACTTGAAATTCGTGGATCTTGATTCCAATGGTAGGTTTATCTGCTATGATCTCTGCAAGATTTATGGCCTTTTACTCCTCTCCACATTCACCACAGCTATACTTGCAAATGAATCAAATTGGAGGGAAAATTCCTTATTAAAAGAGAAACCCCAAATTTTTCTTTTTCCAATTGTGACCAAACCGTAGCTCAGTTTGACAAACTGTCTGCACCATTGGAAAGCTCTCACTGAGCACTCAAATGGGTATCATTTCATTTTTGGTGATTTGATACTTCATGCAGATGCATTTTTTTCCAAGAAGGGTCACTTCACCGCTTCTCAAAATCGAATTTCTTCACTTGCGACACTTGTACTTGGGGCACCACTTTTCCTTCACACTTGTTGATGCTCGTGTTGATTTTCGTCATGAGTAACCATATTTTTCTCATGCTTTTATAGTCCATTAGGGGAATTTTTAGGTCTAAAATAGGCCTCCTAAGGAAATTATAAAATAATAGTGGAAATAATAAAATAAGATTTCATTACATCATCAAATTTTAGAGGGAAAAAAGAAAAAACTACTTTTTCAACTCGTATTTTAATCTTATCTCCCTAAGTTTTTACTCAAATTTCAAGCATGAATACTCATTGGATGAAAAATTTAATTTCCCATCCAAGGAGTATCCATGTTGCATACTTTTGATGGACTCTGCTATGCGAAAAATGAGAAATACATGAAAACCATGATTGGAATCACGTTTTTTCATGTATTTCTCATTTTTCGTGTAGCAGGGTCCATCAAAAGTATGCAACATAGGTACTCCTTGGATGAGGAATTAAATTTTTCATCCAACAAGTACTCTCGCTCTAAATCTGAGTAAACCCTTAGGGAGATAAGTTGAAAATATGAGTTGAAAAAGTAGCTTTACTATTTTACTATTTTTTAATCTTTTTACTTTTTTACTCCAAAAATGGTGAATGATCCCCCATGGTTTACAACCTCATCTTGAATCCTATTCGTTCTCATTAAGTTTATTTTGGTTGTACATTTTTCTTAGGAGGCCCATTTTAGGCCTCAAAATTCCCCTAATGCCCATCGGGCATGTTATGTGTGGCAGAATCATCAAGTGACCCTTGTTTAGAGCATCCGAGTTGAGTCATCATCGCATCCATGGAGTCTATCTTGAGTCCCTTTTGTCTCTCACCACATTCTTCCATCCTTCATTGCTTTGTACCTCTCTCGTGTCTCACATTTTGGCCCCCAGTCATATTGTTCCCTATCCCCTCTAGAGTCAAGTTAATAGCTGCCAGGTCATTCATTCCCTTTATGCTCTAACAAGGGATGTCGCCAACCCTCTACTCAGTAACCCCCATTCCACCATCATCCTTGGTGTCAGTATATTATTCACTCTACTATTATTCCTCATGCCTTAGTTTAGGATTCCTTATTACCTCACCTATGGTAGGCCTCCTTCTATCGACATCATCTTATTCATTCCAGAAGACAGGTCTAGAGGGCGTTGTACCCTGGTTTCAGCTTCCACCCTTATTTGGTGCCTCAAATCAGGAAAAGGGACCCTTTATTGCCATTTGACTTGATTTTTTCTCAGTTCCAACTCCTTATGGCATGATTTAGATCTGTATACTTGATGGTTCAATGATGCAAAAAATTGTACCAGTGATTCTCGGGTGTGTGTGAGATGTTTCAAACCTCATGAGGGGGTGGCCTTTTAGGTAGCCCCCCACATGCCTGAATGACCTCTCTACTACAACCTTGGATGTAGCTCCATAGATTTGATGGTTTTGGCCCAGCCGCTTGCAACGCCTTTTTAGTTTTCATGTATCATTCAGATTTTCAGAGCCCTTTCCTGTTTTACAGGGCCTCTTTGGTTGTACTTATATCTCATGTACTCATATATTATTGTATAAGTCCTGGCTATTTTCCTAGGCACAATATGTATATGGGATCCATTATCATGTTTTTATCGGGCCCATGTTTATGCTAGCATGTACTATATAGTTCAGTCCCATGTTTGCTGGACGCACCAATATTCTTTTTACTTTGTTATCTTGGCGGGCATAGGTATGCCTCCCCCACCTCAAGTAAACCACGTACTCACTCATAAAAGACACTTGTAACACCTGTAAGTCTCGCCTCCTCGGGGTCTTGTCCTCTCTCACTTCAGTCCGCCTTATATTTCTCTCTCTCTAACTCCCCTTCGGTGTCTGGTAATTGAGTTCTTACAACGTACTTCAGTCATACGATTAGTTTCTCACGCTCGCACATTGGGGGGAAATCTGTTACACCAATTTTTGGTCATCTAACATGTTACTATTAGATGGACTAAAGTACACCATGTAAGACCAATTTTACCATAGTAAAATTTCTTTCACTATGAAAAATAATTTAATAACCCATAGATTATTAAGTTATTTCTAGTCTAAATAGGAAACCCAATGAGGAGCAATTAAATAAATCCTTATTTGCTTGATTTTCCTCCAGGGATAATTAATTAAACCAATTTTTAATTAATATTCTTGGTCATATTTAACCCAAAACAGGAAAATTAATTAGATAAGTCATTATTTATCTTATTATTTTCTAGGAATAATTATTTAAATCACTATTTAATAATATTCCTTGTTAAATTTGACTAAATCACTTATAAATAATTGAATAAATCATTATTTGTTTAATTATTACTTCACCACATTCTTAAAATAATAAATAAATCATTTATTTATTTATTATTTCTAAATAAAGGGATTTGACCAAATTCAAATTCCTTTTCCCTCTAATAAAAATAATAAAATATTCCATAACAGTTGGATCTAGATTTGGTTAATAATATTTTAATTATGCACCAATATCTAGACTAAATCAATATTTTGTTATAAATAGAAGAGTTTTCCATACATTCACTACCTTTTTTTTCCTAGAGATCACTCGTAATATGTACTTTTGGTTTGACTTTGATCCTCCCATCATTGTCATATTTTTCTACTTTTTGCTTGTGAGCTCCCTTTGAGTTCCATCTTTGTCTGGGTTTTTTGCACCATCAAGAGAGAGAGATTTTAGATATGAAGTGATAAGGACATACAAGAACCCATCCCATTGAGGGGACTGGTAACATCTTTCTATGTTCCCTTCCCAGGTGTCATAATACAAAAAATTCTTTAAAAATCCTTACCTTGTCCATTGGATGCATGGAGAAACTCTTGCTTATTTCTTGTTGTTTAATGTCTTTAACTGCATAGATCTAGATTTCTATAGCATTTATTCTGATCACTAACCACATATCTAAGGAAATTGATAGCCATCTTTGATGTTAGGGTTTTTTGTTATGCACAGCTAAAGTGAGTTTTTTTCGTACGCTTGCAACTAGAATTCACACTAATATATGTATTGAATGAACATGTGGAATTTGAATGGACTGATAAATGTGATACTGATTTTGCAGATCTGAAGAGGATGGTATCAACAACTCCTGTGTAGCGAGAACCAAACTGGAATTTACCATTTCATATATCCTAAGATGCATCAGATACAGTGATGGGAGAAGTCCTCAAACAAGAAGAGGATAAAAATACTTATGTCGTTTATTACATTGGAAGGAATCTTACAATGGATGAATTCACTTATACTGTGACAAAAAAATGAATTTTAGGTTTTATTTATTACATAACATAATATCTAGTTTTTTGTACACTAATCATTTTGGCATTCGTTATTTATCTAAAAAAAATGTTACCAATGGTAGAATAACTCGTTGGTTATTATTGTTGCAGGAGTTTTACATTACCATAAAATATTAGGTAGGAAAAGAAAACCTCGTTGCTTACTTTTTGTCCAGATTTCCAGTTGTATTCGATTCTTCCCTAGTTGAAGACCAATTCCTGAATGAACATTGTTTTTTGTAATTGTCAAAACACTCTGGTATGATGATGTAGAAAATTATCTGGCATCCAAAAAATTACCATCACATTTGTCATCTCGAGAAAATAAGTTATTATCCATTGCAGTGAATGAATTTTTTGGATTGACGGGTGCCTTTTTCATACAGGGGTTTATCTTCAAATTCGAAGATGTCTTAGAGAAGATGAAATTTATGATATCCTCAGGGCCTGCTTTGATGAGCCCTGTGGAGGTCACTTTTCTAATCGAAAACTGGACACAAGGTATTATATATGGGTTATTTTTGGCCCACAATATTTAAATATGTAAATAAATATGCCCAGAGTTGCGATAGTTTTCAAAGGATGGATCACCCCATTCAACTTGAAGAAATACCCCTCCAACTCCAAATTGTATTGGAACCATTCAAAAGATGGGAAATGGACTTTGTAGGCCCATTTAATCCCCCTTCAAATCAGAAAGCATACATTCTGGTATATAAAAATAATGTTACCAAATGGATGGAAGCGGTAGCACTCCCAAGGGCCACGGAAAAAGCAATTATCAATTTTTTGTTCGAACTATTTGTTCAATATGGTTTGCCTCATGAGCTTGTAACATATGAGGGATCACAGTTCAATGCTCATAATATTTCAACCATGCTGCAAAATTACCATGTTAAACACAGAGTCACTTCTCCTTACCATCTGCAAGCAAATGGGTAGGTGGAAAGAACTAATAAAGTTGTTTGGGCTCAACCTAGTCTCCTAAATTGAGTTCATTTAATTGTCAACCAGGGTTGGTAAACTGCTGAAGTGAGGTGCACTATATGTGCCTAGGTGTTTGTTTCTTACTGCGTTGTGTCTAGTGTTTTATGATGTTTTTGGTATTTTTATGGTTTTATGTTCACAAGGGAAAGAACTAAATGTTGGTGGAAAGAAGCTACTGGTTAAAAACAGAGTGAAGCCTAATTTGTTGATGAAAAATGACAAGTGCAAATGCAAATGCTGAAACAGAACCAAACCTAAACTATGACTAAGTAGAATACAAAGCTTGATAATGACTTCAAGAAAATAAATCACAACATGAACTTAACTTGTCCAATTCTTTCATTAAAGGTATTTTGGAAGAGCTTGAGAAATGGGCAGCTAAGTATAAAAATTATCCTACTAAACAATTAAACAATCAGCTTATAATGATACAACATCTTATCCATGATTAAAGGTTTGTTGAAGCATATTTGGAAGAGAACATTGGTAACATCATAAGATCTCTACTCTAAAACTAGCTCCTAATTCTGTTTTGCAATTCAGTTTAACACCACTAAACCTCACTAAAAAGTTATAGATTTCCTTTTAGAATAGTCTTTTGAGGAAAGGCTTGTTTGTGAAATGGTAAAATGGTTGCAAAAGTACTTCAGGCCTTATACTGATACTATCTTCTGTCTGGATGATTATGAGTTTAATATAGGTTTAGAACAAAAGAAGTTTTGTAAATAATGAAGGCCGTGGTATTTAAGTTTAACAACTAATGCAATTTAATATGCAATGGATGGCAACTAAACATGGAATGTAAATACAGTGAGCTAAACTAGAACTGAACTAGAGTGCTACTAGTCTATAGAAAACAGTGCTAAACTAACAAGCCATTATCAAACTTGAAAAGAAATAACAGAGGATGAATTAAATGCAATTTGCCTCCGCAGTGCCCTAACTAAGTTATCATGCAATTAATCTATGGGATTCTACAGCCTATTTTGTTCATCATGAATGGTATTTTGGAAGATCTTGTTAGAACAATCCTGGCTGTACAATTCAATGCATTTGAATGCAAACATGAAAACTGAAAGCAATTACAATTAAAAACTAAAACATCACAGCTATTTCCTACCCATTGTTATGATATTTTGGAAGAGATTTTTAAGAGTAAGATCAACTATGCTACTTAGTGTAAACAAGCAACTGAAACCTTCAATATCATAGTCATGCCTTAGTCATCATAATGATTTTTTGGAAGAGTTTACTAGAATAAGTTCAACTGTGATAATGAACAAAAGAAATTGCAATTAAAATCTATAACACTACAGCCATTTTTCATTCATTATAATGATATTTTGGAAGAGTTTCTTAGAACAAGTATAGCTATAGTGACTAATGAAATTAACTATGAACGCAAACTTTAAAAACTTGAAAATGAACTAAGATACTTATCTAAATTACGAAAGTAAAGCCACTCAGGAGGTAGGGGCCCTCTACCACCAGACGGAATCTAACTCAAGATCAACTCAACGCGTTCAAAGCAATGTTGTCTTCTTCATTAAAGGAAAATAACTTAAAAACAGAGTATTCTCGGTCTTCAGAAATATAGCAGTCAATCCACGAAATCTAATCAAAATCTAGAGCTTGTCTCTCGGTTTCCCGAGTACATTTATAAAAAATCTTCATAACAGAACTTGCAACAATATGGGGATCATTGTATTTTCATATCAAAATCGTACTAGAACTCTAAAGATGGCAGTGTAAAGGGACAAAGGACATCTGGACTGTCCTTGTCCTATTAGGATTCTGCTTCTTTGTGTGAGTTCCCACATACAAAACCACGTCCAGAATTCCGTTCATTCTTCATGGTGAACAACAAACATTGAGGACATGATGTGGAATACACCCATGTGTGGCTTTTCCTGAGAGGACACCTGGAACATGCTTGAACGTGAAGACAACTGCAGAATTGGCAGTTAGCTACGAAATGTCTACATTTTGTAGCTAGTTTCAGTTCAAAATGCATTACAATGAAAAAATCACAAAACTTAGCAAGTTAGCCATGATATTCATTCTTAAAGTAATTTTAACTAATTTCATTGATCATTTGGGCCTGGGATAACAATGGACAAAGGAAAATGGAGTGAAGTAAGATGAAAGAAAGAACAATCTTGGGGCTCAACATACCCCCACTGCTGACTTCTTGCATGTCCTCATGCAACTTATTCCATAAACTCAGATACTTCTGCAAGAACATCCAACCCTCTTCTTCTTCTTTTCCTGGAAGTTAAAGGTCTTCTGGGCTTCCTGATGACTATCTTGAACCTTAAATTGGTAAGTGCCCTGATTAACTTTTTGTTCCTCCTTTTCAACTTTTCATTAGCCTTTTTCCACTTTGTCCATTTGTAGAGATAGGGTTGAGTTCATACTGGTTTTGAGTTTGACTTGTTCTTTTAGAATATCATTCTCAGTTCTGATGTGTCTATTAAGTACTTCCAGCTCGTACCTATCTCTTCTTAACACATCTATTTCGGACAGTGGAGGACTAGGGGTTCTATCTCTACTCTCTGAAGCTTTCCTTTCCAATGTTTCAACATAGTTATAAATTTCTTGCTGTGCAGGGTCAATTTCGGGGGCTTCTTCATCAAAATCTTCTTCAACATCTTCTTCAATAGATATTTCCTCATCTTCTATGTTTATCACCCCGGTTTGTTTGATCTGTGTTTTCCTTAGCTTCCCCCTGAGTCTATGGCTTCTTCTCGGCTGGGATGGTCCCTCTCCTTTTTCTGTGGCAAACTTTCTGATTACCCTCTCTTCCTTAAGTTGTCTCTTAATCTGGGTCAACTTCTCAGAGATTATTTCTTCACTGCTATCTTGAATTTCTTTATCAGTTTCAATTTTAGAGGCTCTCCATTTTCTACTTCTCTTTGTAGGCTGATGTTCAGGTGAAGGCTCTTTTGGTTCCTCAAAGTGATTTCTCACCAAGAAATTATCCCAAGTATCTTTTGTTTTGGCTAAATGGTGTTCGATTAGAATCTTAACCAAGCCATGATGGTATAGAGTTGTTTCTAGGAATTGGACTCTCCTTTGAACACTTGAAGCCATCTTTTTTAAACTTTGAAGCAAGAAATAGGGCAAATTAAGCTCTTCTTCCAGAAAATGCATTATCAACCTAATATGGTAAACATAAAAAGTACCATATCTACCTTCACAAGTGATAAATTTTTGTAGAATAAGCAATATGTTTCTCCATTTATTCTTTAATGCAGAGCTTGGAATTCCCTTTTTAAACACAGTGACATCCATACCTGGTGATTTAAGGATTTTCTTCCATGATTCATTATGAAATTCTCTGTTCTTAAACCATCTTTCTCCATGTTTAAGCAATCCTGTTGCTTCTGCAATAAAAACCTCTGTGACAGTGAATTTAACATCTCCAACTTCAACCTCGGCTCCTTTGAATGACCTTGCAAATGTTTTAGTAACTTCTTTGTGGAAGCCATTAAATTTCTCAAGGAATTGTAGCCATCCTGCCTGTTGCAACATTTCTCTTCTTTGAGGGTATCCTTCCAGGTATTTTGTGCCCACTGGTTCAGTTCTCACAATGAGGCCCATAATTTCTTCTTCAATCTTCGGATTAGTACTCTTTCTGCTCACGGAGACAATGAATTCAACCTTCAAACTGATATTCCTCTGCTTCACGGTGATAGTGGCTTCAAATTTCAAACTGATATACCTCTGCTTCACGGCGAAAGTGGCTTCAACTTTCAAACTAATATACCTCAAACTGATATACTTTTGCTTCACAGTGACAATGGCTTCAACTTTCAAGCTAATATACCTCTGCTCACGGTGATAGAGATACCTCTGTTTTACAGAATGAAATGATGAAGGGTTGGCTACGGGATGGAGTAATAGGGAGTGGTTACGGAACGAGTTAATGAAGTGAGGTGAAGAAAACAAATCAATGAGTGAAAATACTGCGGAGATTTTTTTACAACGGATTCAAAAATCATCATTAAATGATTTGGCTAGGTGACGTAAGAAAATCAAACACTTCAGCCTTTTAACCGCTTAAATGATGATCGGGTATAGAATTTGAAATGAAGGATTTTTATCCAAAGTTTTGCGGAGGGTATATTTGGCATGATCAATAAAAATAATCAAAACAACTTTTTGAATGATTCATAACTAGACTATACTAAATTTTTTCATGAAATTCCATTATAATTAGAACTTTTTACCTTTGCTTTTCATCTGCTTTTTGTGGTCTTTGTATAATTTGTTCTCCTCTGGACACCATTACTTTGTGAGTCTTTATAATCCTTCTTGATTCTTCTTGTTCATGGATATACTGGATCATCTTGTTGCACTTCAAATGTCTGTTGATCAGTGCCTTCAGGATTTGTAGCTGCGGAATGACTGTCTGGCTGCGAAAATTCTGCTTAGCTGCAGAATGTACCTGTAGAGAATTTTAATCATGGAATGGAGTGGTTTGGAATATACATAGAATATTTTATGGAATGGGTGAAGATAGATGATGAAACATGGTATAATGGAATATGTATGAAGTGAATGATGGAATGGGATGGATTACAATTTATGAAATGGAGTGGAAGAATATAAGAAATGGTCTACAATCCATGACATGTGTTATTCATTTGCAAAAAAACATCAAACTTTAAATTTTGATATGGAAATGAGGTGGATGAAGTATGGAATGAGATGAATGAAATATGGAATGAAGTGAAGTATGAATGAATGAATGAAATGGAGTATGGATGGATAAGTAAATGGAATGAAATGAAATGAGATGAATCATAAGTGCAATGGATCTGAACTTATGATTTTGTAACAGCTGCTTGCAGAAACAAAATGGAAAAGTTAGAGTGTCAGAAAGACTCTGATTTTCACCCTATCTTTTCTGTATAAACATGCCAATCAGTGATTGGTTTTCATGTTTATACTTTATTTTATTTATTTATTTTTTATTTTTATTTTTTTTTAAAGAAATGTTTCAGAAAATTCAATCAAGTTGATGAAGAAGAAAGATTCTTCTTCATTAACTTCACATCACTGTTTTCCTGGAACTTCTTGACAAATTCTTCTCTTGAGAGTGGTTTGTGATACGGCTTCAATCTATGACCATTCACAAGAAAAGTGACCTCTTCTTCATCTATTGTCCTGATTTTTACTGCTCCATTGTCAAAAATTTCAACAATTTCATATGGCCCAAGCCAATGTGTTTGAAATTTACCTTGAAAATCCTTGAATTTTGAATCAAACAAGAGAGCCCAGTCACATTCTTTGAACTTCTTCTCTTTGATGTACTTTTCATGCCATCTAGTCCTTTGATGTTGGACTAGACTTGTTTTCTGAACTGCATCTTGTCTGATCTCATCCAATTCATTAATCTGCTCCAATATGTGCTTTTGTGCCTCCGTTAAATCAAGTCCTAGCTGAACTGCCATTTTGAAAGTTTGAATCTGGAACTCTATGGGAAACAAAACTTGCTTTCCATAAACAAGTTCATAAGGAGTATGACCTGTTGTGTTTCTCCATGTAGTTCTATAGGCCCACAAGGCTTCAGGAAGCCTATCTACCCAATCTCTTCTATGTAAATGAACAATCTTTGTTAGGATTCCTTCAATGACCTTATTAGTGGATTCCACTTGACCATTTGCTTGTGGATGATAAGGAGTAGATGTTCTATGTCTGATTTTGTACTTCTCCATCATTTTCTCCACTAGCCTTGATGTAAATTGAGCTCCTTGATCTGTAACAATTTCCCTTGGGACACCAAAACGAGTAAAAATATCCTCAAAAGAAAAGTAACTACAGATGCTTCATTAGCAAAAAGTAATGGCTTGGCCTCTACCCATTTGGTAACATAATCAGTGCAAACTAATATATATCTCTTTTGTCTTGATGGAGGACTAATAGGTCCTACAAAATCCAAAGCCCATTTTTCAAAAGTTTCAATATGTACCTAAGGTTGTAATGGCATCTCACCTGAAGGAGAATGTTTCCCTACCCTTTGGAAACTGTCACACCTTTTGACATACTCTTTAGCATCTTTAAACAAGGATGGTCAATAATATCCTAAATGAAGGATCTTATAGGCTGTCCTCTTATCAGAAAAGTGTCCGCCACAAGGTTCATCATGACATGCTTTAAGAATCTCAGGCATCTCATCTTCCCGAACACATCTCCTAATGATCAAATATGGACCTGTCTTGTACAACTCATTAGCAACCCATGAATATTTTGCACTGTCATAAATGATTTTTCTTTTATCTTTTGCATTCATTATTGAAGGAAATTTTCCTGAAACTAAATAATTAGCAATGTCAGCAAACCAAGGAGTTTGAGTAGAAATTGCAAAAAGATATTCATCGGGGAATTGATCTTCAACTGGGGTATTGTCTTGGATGTTTTGGAGTCTAGATAGGAAATCAGCTACTGTGTTTTGTTTTCCAGGCCTATCTAGAATGGTAATGTTGAATTCTTGTAAAAGCAATAACCATCTTATGACTCTGCAATTAGTAATTGATTTGTTCATTAAGTATCTAATTGCAGAATGATCAGTGTGAACAAAAGTTTCATAGCCTGTTATATAGTGTCTGAATTTGTTTATGGCATGAACAATAGCTAAAAACTCTTTTTCAGTTACAGTATAGTTTAACTCTGTAGGAGTCAAATTTTTACTGGTATAGTAGATGGCATAAGGAATCAGGTCTTTTTGTCCCAATATTGCTCCTAGAGCTGTATCAGAGGCATCTGTTGAAATATGAAAAGGTAACTTCCAGTTAGGTCCCCTTAAAATAGGTGCTTCAGAAATTTTTGTTTTCAGGGTTTCAAAGGCTAACTGGCAATCAGAATTCCATTTGAATTCACAATCTTTGGTAAGTAATTTGAAGAGTGGAGATGCTATCTTGGGGAAGTTTTCTATAAACCTCCGATAATATCCTGTAAATCCTATAAAACTCCTAACATCTTTTTGACAACTTGGAATAGATAAGTTAGAGATGACTTCAACTTTTAACTCATCAACTCTAATCCCATCCCCTGAAATGTGATGCCCCAAAACAATACCTTCAGTAAACATCATGAAACATTTCTCATGACTAAGTGAAAGATTTGCTTCCTGACATCTCTTTAAAACTTTTTCCAAGTTTGCTAAAGCTTCTTCAAATGTGTTTCCATAAATTGTGAAATCATCCATGTATACCTCTACACAATCATGTATTAGATCTGAAAAAATTCCTAATATTGCCCTTTGGAATGTTGCAGGTGCATTGCATAATCCAAATGGCAATACTCGGTAAGCATAGGTACCCCAAGGACAGGTAAATGTGGTTTTGTCTTGATCTTCAAGTGCTACTTGGATTTGGTTGTAACAACTAAACCCATCTAGGAATGAGAAGTACTTTTTGCCAGCTAATGTATCTAACACTTGATCTATGAAAGGTAAGGGAAAATGGTCTTTAAGAGTAGCTTTGTTTAGTTCTCGGTAGTCAATACATACCCTCCATTCACCATTTTTCTTTGGCACAATTACCAAAGGAGAAACCCACTGACTATCTGAAATGGGATAGATGAAGTTGACATTTAACAATTTTTGCAATTCTTCTTTAACAATCTCCTTAAGATTTGGATTCATCCGTCTTTGAGGTTGTCTGATTGGTTTACAATTTTCCTCTATATAGATGTGATGAGTGCAAGTCTTGGGGCTTATCCCTTTCATGTCAGTGTACTCCCATACATATGCAGAAGAATGTCTCTGTAATATCTTGACTAACTCTTCTTGTTGAGATTTTTCTAGGTTCTTGTTTATATTCAAAGTTTTGCCTGGAAATATCTCACTTGTAGAGCTGCCAAATTTATCCATAAAATGAAGAGACATCTGTCTTGATGACAAAAACTCAATGTTGGATCCCTCTTGAAATGGTTCATGTTTGTATTCTGAAGAGGATTCAAAGTTTTCTAGAGTATTCAGAATTTGATTATCTTCACTAATTTCTGAAATTGTGAAGAGAGGTTGTAAATCTTCTTCATCCTCTATCCATTGAGTATCATCTAAATCTATAATTGTCCTAGCTGGAGGATACAAAGTGAATTTCTTAGTTGAACTACCATTAGAGATGTACATATCACCGGATCTACAACTAATAAAAGCATCAGTTGTAGCCAACCAAGGTGTTCCTAATATAACAGGATGTCCTCCTAGATTATTCTTAGGAGTTAGGATCATGAAATCCACAGGGTACTCCCAAGAATCTAGGGACACTGGAATTTCTTCTATTACCCCATCAGGTTTGATCACAGATTTGTCTGCTAATTGTAATAATGTGGGTGTAAAGAGAATATTAGGAAGTTTCAGTTTATCCATGATTTTTCTACTCATGATATTGATTGCTGCTCCTAAATCAATGAGTGTGTTTTGGATTTCAATTCCATTGATGTGAATTTTAACAACTGGATTTCCTGGGTCAAGATACTTTGGAATAACAATCTTGCCCATCATAATGTCTGCTATTTTTCCTACCAGTTGAATTTTCTTTGTTTCTCTTATTCTTTTTCTTGTTTTCTTCATGCTCAACTCCTTTATTGTTTTGGCTAAAATTGGAATTTCCTTGATGGCTTGTAATAATGGAATTTTAATGCAAACATTTCTCAGCTCATCTAGGAAATCATAATTAGGCACCATAAATTTTTTTTCTACATCTCTATCAATTTGTAATCTTTCTGGAAAGGGAGGTATAGAAGTAGATGTTGATGGCTGCTCTAATACAGGAGTTGAAATTATTGGATCTTTTTGCTTTAATTTTTCAGTGTTTGGGTCTTGAAAAGATGTATCTTCTTCAAGACTTTTATTCACCCGTAAAGAATCTTCCTCAGAGTTATCTTGTTCTTGTATGATCACAGAAGGTTTCCTCTTTTCAAGTATTCTTCTAGACCTAATTTTAACATCACTAAGGTCTAAAGGAGTAATTAAATAAGTTGGAAATTGTTGGCCTTCTATCATGTATGTGTTATGAGGATTTTTATTATTGGGGTTTGGTATGGGTTGAGCAGGTAACTGATTTTATTTTTGAGGAAATGGTAATGGAAGTGGTTGATTTTGATGTGGTAGGTTCTGATGATGTTGTTGAGGATTTTGTTGAAAATTTTGTTGAGGATTTTGAGGATAAAAATGTGGGTATGGTGGATAGGATGGTGGATACTGATAGTACTGAGAGTATCTTCCATAGGGACTTTGTGCTCCTTATGCCCAAGCTTGAGATTGATTTTGAAATTGAGGCCAAGGTTGCTGCCAAGAATTCCAAGGTGGAGGTCGATTATACATTTGATCATGGAATCCTTGTGTTTGAGGTCCTTGCCAAGGCCTTATAGAGACAAAATTGAGATATTCTGTGGAATTTGTAGGAGTTTCCTCTTGAAAGATAGCTTTGAGACCAGTAAGGGAAGGAAAATTCTTGGTCTCATGTTTTTCAGAACAAATGACACAGGTCTCTACAACTTTTACATCCAAAGGGAATTCTCTCAAGGCATGTTTCTTCCTACATTTGGGACAAAAGATTGCTAAGGCATCAAATTCGACTTTTTTCTTGTTTTGTAATTTAAGGGTGTCTATTTGTTTACTAAGACTCCCTAAGATGTTAGATTTGAAATCATCAAGCATATGTCCTATTTCTGACCTACTTACTGTCCCAGAAGCAGACTTACTTGCCCTTGCAAGAGCAGGATCTCTTGGACCTTTTACAGTTTTAGATTTCCCTCTTGAAAGGTTGATACATAACTCGGATATTTCAGGTAATGTGAGCTGTGATATATCCCCTTTTCCCATCATGTAAGAATATCCAACCATTCATCCCTAATTGTTTTCAACAAAAGAGCTTTTAAGGTGTCTTGATCTAAGTTTTCCATTTTTTCTCTTTTGATGTTGTAATGAAATCTCTCCAACAAATCTTCCAAGTTTTCATCTTCTTTTTGTAACATCTTAAACACTTCTTCCTTATGATTGACCGGCATACAATAATCCAAATACCTTTCTAGAAATGCTTGTTTCATGTCTTCCCATGTCCTAATAGAACTGTTGATCAAACTCATAAACCACTTCAATGTTTCTCCTTTCAATGTTGAAGGAAATAGTTTAAGTTTTTGAGCATCTTGTAAGTAGTCATAAGTTCTACACGGGATTTCAAATTCAAATAGGAAGGTTTTAGGATCTTCAGTTTTAAGTCCATAGAAGTTTGGAAGGACAGAGGGTGAAATTTTTTTCATGGTTGTATTGGTTTCTTCATCTATTATAGGAAACCCAAAAGAGCTTCCCATTTCTCTTCTACCTCTTCCTCCTTCTGCACCTCTACCTCCTTCTCATCTACCTCTACCTCTACCCCCTCCAAATAATGTGTGTTCTCCATTAAAGACTCCTCCTCCCCCTTCTTCTGCCATAATTGATTCTCCTGTGGAAGTGGAAAAGTTTGTGTCCCTAACAGGAGTCTTTGGATCTTCTTCTAAGGCAGGTTCAGTGGATGAAGTGGAAGGTTTCTCTAATGGAATATCTGATCTTAGGTCTTCTAGAAGTCCAGGATCAGTAAAGGATGGAATGTGGGTCTGAGTTGAAGGTGTACTAGCTCTTGGTCTAGATGAAACAAGTGGTGTTCTAGGAATCAAATTTCTGTTTCTGCTGCTTATGAATCTACCCCTTGAGTCTCTCTCTCTACGCATATAATTGTTTTTGGGAATTAAGAAACAAAGGTTACCTAGTTTTCACTTCCCCGGCAACGGCGCCAAAATGTTTGGGCTCAACCTAGTCTCCTAAATTGAGTTCATTTAATTGTCAACCAGGGTTGGTAAACTGCTGAAGTGAAGTGCACTGTATGTGCCTAGGTGTTTGTTTCTTAATGCATTGTGTTTAGTTTTTTATGATGTTTTTGGTCTTTTGATGGTTTTATGTTCACAAGGAAAAGAACTAAATGTTGGTGGAAAGAAGCTACTGGTTAAAAACAGGGTGAAGCCTAATTTATTGATGAAAAATGACAAATGCAAATGCAAATACTGAAACAGAATCAAACCTAAACTATGACTAAGCAGAATACAAAGCTTGATAATGACTTCAAGAAAATGAATCAAAACATAAACTTAACTTGTCCAATTCTTTCATTAAAGGTATTTTGGAAGAGCTTGAGAAATGGGCAGCTAAGTATAAAAATTCTCCTAACTAAACAATTAAACAATCAGCTTATAATGACACAACATCTTATCCATGATTAAAGGTTTGTTGAAGCATATTTGGAAGAGAACATTGGTAACATCATAAGATCTCTACTCTAAAACTAGCTCCTAATTCTGTTTTGCAATTCAGTTTAACACCACTAAACCTCACTAAAAAGTTATAGATTTCCTTTTAGAATAGTCTTTTGAGGAAAGGCTTGTTTGTGAAATGGTAAAAAGGTTGCAAAAGTACTTCAGGCCTTATACTGATACTATCTTCTGTCTGGATGATTATGAGTTTAATATATGTTTAGAACAAAAGAAGTTTTGTAAATAATGAAGGCCGTGGTATTTAAGTTTAACAACTAATGCAATTTAATATGCAATGGATGGCAACTAAACATGGAATGTAAATACAATGAGCTAAACTAGAACTGAACTAGAGTGCTACTAGTCTATAGAAAACAGTGCTAAACTAACAAGCCATTATCAAACTTGAAAAGAAATAACAGAGCATGAATTAAATGCAATTTGCCTTCGGAGTGCCCTAACTAAGTTATCATGCAATTAATCTATGGGATTCTACAGCCTATTTTTTTCATCATGAATGGTATTTTGGAAGATCTTGTTAGAACAATCATGGCTGTACAATTCAATGCATTTGAATGCAAACATGAAAACTGAAAGCAATTAAAATTAAAAACTAAGACATCACAGCTATTTCCTACCCATTGTTATGATATTTTGGAAGAGCTTTTTAAGAGTAAGATCAGCTATGCTACTTAGTGTAAACAAGCAACTAAAACCTTCAGTATCACAGTCATGCCTTAGTCATCATAATGATTTTTTGGAATATTTTACTAGAATAAGTTCAACTGTGATAATGAACAAAAGAAATTGCAATTAAAATCTATAACACTACAACCATTTTTCATTCATTATAATGATATTTTGGAAGAGTTTCTTAGAACAAGTATAGCTATAGTGACTAATGAAATTAACTATGAACGCAAACTTCAAAAACTTGAAAATGAACTAAGATACTTATCTAAATTACAAAAGTAAAGCCGCTCAGGAGGTAGGGGCCCTCTACCACCAGACGGAATCTAACTCAAGATCAACTCAACGCGTTCAAAGCAATGCTGTCTTCTTCATTAAAGGAAAATAACTTAAAAACAGAGTATTCTCGGTCTTCAGAAATATAGCAGTCAATCCACGAAATCTAATGAAAATCTAGAGCTTGTCTCTCGGTTTCCCGAGTACATTTATAACAAATCTTCATAACAGAAATTGCAACAATACGGGGATCATTGTCTTTTCATATCAAAATCGTACTAGAACTCTAAAGATGGCAGCGTAAAGGGACAAAGGACATCTGGACTGTCCTTGTCCTATTAGGAGTCTGCCTCCTTGTGTGAGTTCCCACGTACAAAACCACGTCCAGAATTCAGTTCATTCTTCATGGTGAGCAACAAACGTTGAGGACATGATGTGGAATAAACCCATGTGTGGCTTTTCCTGAGAGGACACCTGGAACATGCTTGAATGTGAAGACAACTACAGAATTGGCGGTTAGCTATGGAATGTCTACATTCTGTAGCTAGTTTCAGTTCAAAATGCATTACAATGACAAAATCACAAAACTTAGCAAGTTAGCCATGATATTCATTCTTAAAGTAATTTTAACTAATTTCATTGATCATTTGGGCCTGGGATAACAATGGAAAAAGGAAAATGGGGTGAATTAAGATGAAAGAAAGAACAATATTGGGGCTCAACAAAAGTCTTAGAGGTGATTTTAACTAAAACAATATCCCTAAATCATCTAGATTGGGTTGCGAAGCTTCCGGAAGCCTTATGGGCCTATTAGAAAACCTGGCACAATACCACTGGCTATTCACCTTATCAGCTAGTTTTTGGTAAGGAACCCATTTTTCCAATTGGATTCAAGGTTAATACTCTCAGAACTGCCAAGGAAGTTGGATTGGACCTCATAGAAGCACATAAACAATGCTTACAACAACTCAACGAACTAGATGAAATGCATTTTCTTGTTTTACAACGTACTACCATAATTCAGAAACAAAGGGATAAATGGCATGATAGGCTGATTAAAAAGAACAAAATTCAGAAATGATACTAGGCGCTGTTATATGACTCGAGATTCCAACATTTTCGAGGTAAATTTCAAATGAGGTGGTTTGGCCCTTACTACAATTGACAATGTCGACATTTTTCTCCTTTCCAATGGGCATCAACTCCGTCTATACCATTGGCCACTTACTAGATATTTTTTTCTCCATGAAATTGATAATGATGCAAATTTGCAGGTTGTAGCTGACCGAGGAAATTTCCCCACGGCCATAACTAGGTAAATCATTCTAACAAATCTTCTTTATTTTGTACATAATGTAAATAATTTTCTTTTGGTACTCAATATATATATATATATATATATATATATATATATATATATAATCGCTAAAAAAGTTTATCACAGTTGTTGTATCCATAGTCACGACCATTGTTTTCTCAATCACAGTTGTTGTTTCCTTGGCCACAACCACTTTTTCCTTCATTATGTTTTCATTTCTTTAGTCACAGTGTTGTTTCCTTTAAATACAGTTATTGATTTTTAACATGTGATTATCATTTCCTAGCATAGTTATATCTTTATTTCTTTAGGGAAAGGAACATTTTCTTAGCTTTCTCCTCATGTGATGGTGGAAAACTAATTTGATTTATGGTTATTATTAGAGAATATTCTATGAGAAATCATTATCAAAATTCTGAAATTTCCATGATTTTTAATCCTTTTTAGAATCGTATAAAAATTATAAAAATGCTTATATGAATTTCTTTCATCACCACTTATAGAATATCTTTTAATTCCAATCCTTCAACAATAAACACCATAACTTTTTTAATACAAAATTATAAAGCTATAAAAGTAATTACTATAATACTTCTTACACCATTCCTAACCCTTAAGGAGATGACATCACCTCATTTACTAAGTAATATATTAATATATTTAACAGAGGATAAGAGGTCTCATCACGAGCTGACCTACCATGATCATTGGATCTAGTGGAGTGACATTACCATTTCTGGTTACCAAGCTAAGATAATGGCCTTTGGCCTTTAAGTCAAAGGAAAAGAGGTCTCATAATGAGCCGACTTGTTCACCTCATTAGCTCTAGTGAATGACATTGTTGCTAACTCTCTACCACACCAGAACAATGGCCTTTTGTAAATACTTGAAAATTTTATATATAATAACAAAATTTGAAAATTCATTTACTAAATGGGATAGTGGCATCTCAAGGGATTAGAAGGAAACCCTGTCGAGGCCATGGACACCTGCTCCCAGCAAAGGATATGCCTGTGGCATTGAAGTAAAACTAAAAATTACAATAGAGCTTGGTTTTTTTGTTCTTTCAAAATTATAACAAGAATGATCATTAAATTTATTATGGACATTCTTAAAACCTTCCTAGAATGTGGTGATGTTTGGTTGTTTATAAGTATTCGTTATAATTCTACATACTATAAATATTTTTATCTGTAAATTCAACATTATAAACTAATATCATTTTTTTTCTCTAATGGTGCGCTTGATACAACTATTATTTCCATCCATCTAGTCCCTTATATATATATATATATATATATATATATATATATGCATGCCTTTATTCTTCCGCGTCCTCCGCGGGTCTTAATAAATCATGTTATCATTACCACACATGAGTCGTAAAATTCTTAATCATTTCCTCATGAATCATAGATATACCAAAATTCCTATTTCTCCTTTTGATGATCACTTTATTGTACTGCATGTTGAAGTTTGCAACAAGAAACAATGAAAGTGGCATCCGAAAACATCATCCTTGATCGTAGTGAAAAATAAGCACCTAAACTAGGTGGGGCCCACACAAGCTATTTTTAGGTGTATGCCTATTTTTAGACATGTTGAGAAAAAATCTAAAATTAGCAGGAGGCTGATTCTAGATGGTTGAGAAAAATCTATTTTTAGATGAGTTTCTATTTTTAGAAGATGGGCAAAGCCTATTTATAGATCGCTAATCTAAAATTAGAATGCATGTTGATTATTATTAGCCCTTAATAATAATCAGACAATAAATAGTAACTTATTCTCTTGGAGCACTTTATTTCAGTGAACAGATGTGGCACATCAGTGGGTTGAAGGAATTACGCAATTCCTAGGGTGGTTGGTGACTCATGCATGGAGGACTTAGTTATAACTGATTGTGGCAAGTTTTAATAGAGTTGGAAGAGTAGTTATGGGAGTTGTTATTTAGTTTAACTCAGTTCAGTGAGTTAAACACAGTTGTACTAGTTGTAACTGAACATACACTAGTGAAAGATGAGTGAATTAATTAGTTAATTAATTCAAAAATAGTGTCTTAATTGCAATGGAAGAAATACAACAGTTAACTACTTGCATGTCAGATCCAGTGGAGACCCAGTGGAGAGATAGGTGAAAGGGTGAGATGGACTATCTGTTGTGACTACAGTGATGCATTCAATGCATCTACATAGACATTGGAGTTGTCAATGAGTATTGCACAGTCAAGGCAAGGTAAGGTCGAATTCATTCAGGGTTCTTCTTCACCAGGGATTGCGCAGTGGAGGCAGGTTGTCAGGAGGTGAGAAATTGGTGCATAGAGGTGCAAATTTCTGCAAGATAGTGTGGGACAACTGTATATTTTACTGAGAGCTCTATGAGCTGAGATTTGTATGAGATATATGAGATTGTTTCATGATCCATTGATATACATAATATATTATAGTTGGGGTTTTTAGCTTTAAGATTTCCCAGTAAAACATCTTGTTTATGTGCGATTGATTTTCTTCATGTGTTTGCAATTGGCGATTTAATTTCCGCAAAGAATTAAGTGGAAGGATTATGTATTTAACATAAGATTAATTTGTTATATCAAGATAATCTGGTAATACATATTAGTATTAATAAATTTTTACATGGTATCGGAGCAGTGTTAATCACTAAAGAGATTGCAATATTGAAGCGGTGCTGAGTTTTGTGCTGGTGGAAACAATTCAAAATTGCTGCATGAATTTCTTGGTGTGACAATTGAGTATACATTGAAATGGATTTCAATGATTTGTGGTTGGAGTTTGCACTCGAGGGAAACTCAAACTACATATCCTGGAAGGACAGGATGGAGGCGGCGCTTGAAGATAATGGCTTGATGGAATTCATCGAGAAAGATGTTCCTAAGCCCACTTCGATGGATGCTGCAGTACTTGACGCATGGAAAAAGAAAGTAGCAAGGGCGAGGAGGATTCTGTTGGAAGGTGTGAAAGACCATATTGTTTCAAGACTTCATGGGAAAGCCACTCCATTTTCAATGTGGAAGGATTTGACATATCGTTTCCAAAGCAGCAGCGACCATAGGAAATTGGCGCTGAAGGATAAACTCAGAAAAATCAAGATGGAGAAGAACGACACTATTCTGGTATACTTGACAAAGTTTTTCCAATGCAAGGATGAGATTGGGAGTGTAGGAGTCAGTGTTACGGATGATGATTTGGTGAGCTTGGATCTCCTTGGACTTCCGAAGCGTTGGCACAGTTATGAAGACTCTATCAATGGACGGGAAAAAATATTGGATTGGCAGCAACTTTGGTCGGATCTAGTGCAGGAGGAGATAAGGTGGAACACCAGGGATGGATCTTCATCAAAGCATGATGATGAAGAGAACTGTGCTTTGACTTCCAAGGTGAAGAAGAAGAAGGGGAAGAAATTCCATTCTATATCTAAGGTCGGTGAAGATGGCAAGGAGCACAACATGTCCAAAGTGAAGTGTTTACATTGTCACAAGTTTGGACATATTGCCACAAATTGTCCACATAAGAAGAAGAACAAGATAGTTTTTGGAGCTGCAGCTGGTGAGGCTCTTGCCTCAAAATTTGAGCTTGACTTCTCATTGATCGCATGCATGGTGTCTAGTGCATTGGGATCAGGGTGGTACTATGATAATGGTGCTTCCTTTCACATGACGAGAGATGAGAAATTGTTCAGTGACTTGGTGGAGAAAGATCTCCAGATGCACGTTGATTTGGGCGATGATGGGCGATATAGTGCGACTGACATTGGCACCATTAACTTTCAGAGGGCATCAGGTAAACTCTTTCATTTAAAAGATGTTGTGCATGTTCCAGGTTTAAAGAAGAATTTAATCTCAGTCACAATGTTAGAGGATAGAGGCTATGATGTTTTCTTTAGTGAAGGAAAAGTGTTCATATGACACAAAGCAATAGGGAAAGCCAAAAAGGTTAGGATTCGAGTGAAGAATCTCTACAGACTAGAAGTAGATGGGATTTCTATGGAGCTTCCTACTGTTGGGAAGTGCGAGAAAGCAATTGAAGTTTGAGAGGGAGATGTATTTGCATGCAGGTAAGAGTGAACCTCGGGATGTGGAGAAACCACAAGATGAGAATCATGGAGTGGGAGCAACCACTCATGCAGAGAAATTTCGAGCGAGATGGGCAGAGGGAGTGCATGCAGCTATACCACTAGGTGAGAGGTGGGGCGACATGCATGAGTAATCCCAAGAAGATATTTATGGGCAGGATTCATTGAGATTGTGTGGATCTCATGAATTGAACTTGGCTACGAGGAGCCCACAGAGTAGCAGTAACATGATCATTTGGATTGATGTATTTATATCAAAGTGACAATGTCGGATACTGGAGCGCGGTTCAGAGTTGACAGCAAGTGCAGAGTGCATGGGTGCAGATTTCAACAACGCAGTGGTTCCAGAAGACTTGTGCAGCTGATACCAGCAAAGGTCAGAAGAGTTTGATGACAGATGCATTATACTGATTTAGTTGTTTAGAGGCTATTCAGTTTCAGAAGTGTTGCACACAAGAGTTACAAGGAGGATGCATGGAGTTGCAGGTCACATGCAAAGACAATCCTTTCTTTTTGAGAGGGAGTGTTAAAGTTTACAACACGAAACAGTGAAAGTGGCATCCGGAAACATCATCCTTGATGCTAGTGAAAATTAAGCAACTAAACTAGGTGGGGCCCACACAGGCTATTTTTAGGTGTATGTCTATTTTTAGACATGTTGAGAAAAATCTAAAATTAGCAGGAGGTTGATTCTAGATGAGTTTCTATTTTTATAAGATGGGCGAAGTCTATTTATAGATCGCTAATCTAAAAATAGAATGCATGTCGATTATTATTAGCCCTTAATAATAATCAGATAATAAATAGTAACTTATTCTCTTGGAGCACTTTATTTCAGTGAATAGATGTGGCACATCAGTGGGTTAAAGGAATTACACAATTCCTCGGGTGGTTGGTGACTCATGCATGGAGGACTTAGTTATAACTGATTGTGGCAAGTTGTAACAGAGTTGGAAGAGTAGTTATGGGAGTTGTTATTTATTTTAGCTCAGTTCAGTGGTTTAAACTCAGTTGTACTAGTTGTAACTGAACATGCACTAGTGAAAGATGAGTGAATTAATTCACAAGTAGTGTCTTATTTGCAACTGAAGAAATACAACAATTAACTATTTTCATGTCAGATCCAGTGGAGACCCAGTGGAGAGATAGGTGAAAGGGTGAGATGGAATATCTATTGTGACTATAGTGATGCATTCAATGCATCTACACATAAATTGGAGTTTCCTATGAGTATTGCGTAGTCAAGGCAAGATAAGGTCGAATTCATTCAGGGTTCTTCTTCACCAGGGATTGCGCAGTGGAGGCAGGCTATCAGGAGGCAAGAAATTGGTGCATGGAGGTGCAAATTTCTGCAAGACAGTGTGAGACGATTGTATATTGTACTAAGAGCTCTATGTGCTGAGATTTGTATGAGATATATGAGATTTTTTCATGATCCATTGATATACATAATATATTCTAGTTGGGGTTTTTAGCTTTAAGCCTTCCCAATAAAATATCTTGTTTATGTGCGATTGATTTTCTTCATGTGTTTTCAATTGGCGATTTAATTTCCGCAAAGAATTAAGTGGAAGGATTATGTATTTAACATAACATTGATTTGTTAGATTAGGAGAATCCAGTGATACATATCATTACTAATAAATTTATACACTGCATTAATACACCATTATCCTTCAAACATGTCGAATATTCCATCTTTTCAAATTTTTATTAACGGTCGCATACAACCTTTACTCTTATTTAAGGGGCTAGTTGGCACTGACAGATGACTATTATTCGCATTTTTGAATAGCATTTAATGTCTTCGAAACCACTATACTATGTAAAATCTTACTATAATTCTACATTATGAATTATGTTGTTTCTAGTTGCAAGGTCGCGTCCTGTTGAACAGTTAAAAATAGGTGGGAATTCAGTCTGATATGAACACATGTTGTTTCAGGTTTCAAAACAGGTACGCAACATCTTAATTCAAGATGGATGGATAGATTATTTTGAACGGTTACAGGCTCTTCGATAATAAGGAAGCATTGGAATTCCCAAATATTTTGGACAGCGACAGAGTAGTGGTGAGAAATATACCACTAGTACAAGTAAGTGAAAGTGCAATAGTAGAAGTGACAAGGTTTTCTATGGAAGGAGAAAAATGGTATGAGAATAGGGGTTACCTTTTTCATAAGCATGGTGTTCATCTCATGGCTATTTGATGTTCATTGCTATGATAAATAATTGTACAATCATTTCTCTTTGGGTTGTAGCACAAGCAACTTATCTTTTCTCTTGACCTTGACCTTTGAGCATTGGTTTTTCACTTCTTGGATGGATTTTTCAGTGAAACCTCCAATATTCACTCAATCTATAGTATTGGTAATATTTCTTGCATGGGTTGCATGGCATTCTAAAGTGGCAACAATTGCTAACTTTATGACCCATTCTCTTACAATAGAGACAAACTAAAGATACTATGTTATACATTTTTTATTTTTGATGATGCTTGCAATATTGGTTCCTTGGTTCCTCAAGATTTGGAGTAGATCTAAATGGTGAATCATATTTTTTCTATCCTCTTCCAAATTTGTACAAGTACATTTGAGTGAATTCCTACACAATCATTTTCTAACTATTTTTTCCTCCATGGAATGACTTCTTTTCCAATTCTTGTTGCATTCGCAAAGGTGATTTGATTTGAACTTGCATTGAATTCTTTTCCAATGAATCATATGCCCCCATTCATGGGCCTCTATTGAGCTACAAATGGGATCAAAATCCTTTGGCATTCCTTACCTTTCCCTTGGCCATTATATCCCAATCATTAGAGAAATTTTGAAGTAAAAAATGGGCCTCAAAACATAAATATACACCAAAAATCAATTGTATAAGAACCAATAGGTTTCAATATAATGATGTCAACCATTGGGGGTGATTCACAATTTTTGGATTAAATAGGTAAAAATATTAAGAAATAAAAAAACTACTTGTGCAATCACGTTTTTTCATGTATTTCACATTTTTCGTGTAGTAGGGTCCATAAAAATATGCAATAGGAATACTCCTTGGATGCAAAATTTAATTCCACATTTAATGAGTGCTCCTGCTCGAAATTTGAGTATAATCATAGGGAGATAAGTTCAAAATACAAGTTGAAAAAATAGTTTTTTTCTTTTTTCCCTTCAAAACTTGATGAGGTAATCTAATTATTTTTCATTTTTTCCACTATTTTTTTGTAATATTCCTTAGGATGCTCATTTTAGACCTCAAACTTTCTCTAATGTGCCATATGAGGTTGAAACCAATGTCTCTAGTTTTGTTTTCAAAGTCATCGAAGGCGTTTTGAATAAGGGTCTTGGAAGGTGAGTTTACCATGCTTAACTCTGTTATGGTGTTGTCTTATGTAGTGGAAAGAGAGGGGAATCACTCGATCTCTTGTATATTTACTTGTAAATTCTTCAATACCTCTTCCTTATTTGCCAAATAATGATATAGTTGAACAAACACTTTAGGGAAACTCTCTTCGTTTTAATTATCTAGTAGTGAATTTCTCATCTAATAGAAAAAAATGCAAGCTACCCCTATATAATTATGCTATCATGTTGGTGAAGTGGGTGTTTGGAAAGTTCTTTTTCAACATTCTATCTCCAATACCAACTTTCCTCTTATATTTTCCCATTGAATTCTCTCAAGTATTCCAAATTTTCTGTCTCATCAAGGATTTTCCCATGACAAATACTTCAACATCTTTGAGGAAATTGCCCTAATACAGTACAATTTGTAAACAGTAAGCCTATTCCCTATCCATTTCACCAATATGGATACTCTACAAAATAAAATAAAATGAGATCTCTAGAAAAATGTTAAGATCATGTCTCTTCACACGCTGCTTGTTAATTGGTTATAATGCTTAGATATAAAATCTAACAAACAAAATATAGACTAGTTGAATGCTAACCAACTGAAAAAAAGTCCACTCTCTTTCATATTTGGTTCACTAGTTAGTTACTTGCAAAACCAATTTTTTACAACATTCTACAACTCTTTTAATTCCAAAATGAAGTGGGGTTCTATGGTATTCTTTTAATGTACAAACACAATACTTGATTAACCAATAATTTTAACAATGAATTAATAAAATAAAATCATTATTTAGAAGAGAAGGAAAAGGCCTAGACAAAAAGAATACTAAAAATGCCCAACATTCCGCTAGTCTTAATTAAACCAATTTGAAAACGTCCTACAAAAGTGCAACAACCCTACGATAATAACCATTGATCCTCAACTTTTGAATATAATGAATGGAAGAGGATAGAGTGTTGTTGGCATTTATTAAACACTGATGAAAAATATCTTATAAGTGAATCAATAAAATTAAGAAATGGAACTCTTCATCATAATCATGTGGGTAATGAAAAATAACAATATAACATAAATGGAAACACTAATCTCATATGACATTAAAACACACATATAGATACTAAAATGTTCTTGGAAACTAAACCAATAAGAAAATAAGTTTAATTAAGAATTTTATTAAGCTAGAAATTGATTACAAAAGAATGAACAATACATAGATTTAATGTATTTTTACTCACACTTTTTTTGGCGTGCGGTTTTCTCGGTGGGGATTTTTCTCCTGGTGGTATGTGCGGGTTCCCTCTTTTTACCCTATCTTCTACTGTGATGGTTATTTTAGTGGTGGGTTTCTCATTTTTTGACGGCCTGGGCAGCTGACGACCATGCCATTGTGGAGATTTTCTGTCCGACATCCTCCTTACTGTCCGCAATGCAACTTTCCTATGGTTTTATGGCCATACAAGTCTACATCCCTGAGGGAGGTAAATACGCTTATTTGGGTACTTATTATCATCTTTGTTTTCTACTGGCTGCTTTAAGGGCCTGTGTCGGACCTTAGAATTTTTTTTCGAGCCCATTGCTGGTGGGAGTGCCTGGGGGGTTTTTTACTATTTACTGTGATTCTTTCTGTCGGGGGTTTTTGGCCATTTCTATGTCAGTTGTCTCTTTCTATTTTAAGCCCAGATTTATCGTTGTGGGTTGTTTTTTTCTGTCAGATCCTCGGGTGGTAGTGGTTGGAGCTTCTTCCTGGGGGTTTTTTCAGTTGGTCTCTGCACTATGGGGCATGATACGGAGTATGTCGATGTGGAACCCAAGGCTGAGGATATATTTTCTATTTGGGGTCTTGAACCCACGAGCCCTAACCTGACCAAGGTTTCCCTCCCCTCTTGGTCACATGAAGAAAAACCATAGGTGGCTAATGTCTTAGAAAACCCGACGGTTGGTTTCACATCCATAAAGAAGTTTGATTTCTCTGTCTCATGTTGACGTTCAGTGGAGAGGACTAGTGTTTGACCCATTCACAAACCCAATGATCTGGGTTTGTCTCATTCAATTGTCGTTCCTTTGCATGATCCTCACGAGTGTTTGGGACCAAAAGCACCCCGTGAACACTAGTTTATTGGGGGGCTTGGAGGACTTCCTCATCGGGTTTGGTATTAAAGGTGCGAAGGCGGGTATCGCTTCATGCAGCTCTAACCCTCTGGCTACTTCTACTGAGGCCGCATAGAACTTTAACTCGGATCCTCAGTTGGGTTTTGGGCTGACGGCTCCTTTGGGGTCTATGGGTCTAAACAGGTCGGCTTGGGGTTCTGGGGGAGATTTAGCAGCTTTTCACTTAGGGGTTTGAGTGGGTGTTTGTTGGACCTTAAGGGAGGTTTTGAGCTCAGTGAGGCTGGGCGATTGGAGAATGAGAACCCGAGCATATGGGAAGGACTCACCTCGTGTCGTGTTCAGAAGGGCCCACAGACTGTTCAGGATCCAGTCATGCAAGGGATTGGATTGGGCAACATGGGATTGCGGTTGGTTGTTCAAAAGGTAATTCATTCGAAGGAGGTGAGCAGTCATCGAAATTTTCGGTGAAGATTGATGAACAGAAAGGGAATAAAAGAAAAATGGGGAAGATGATTAAGGAGAGCTCGGAGTGTCCAAACTTGATATTTGGAGTGGACCTATAGTTTGACAATGTCATGGTTGCGTCTGAATTGATTCTGGTGGGTAGGGCCAGAGGTAAGGTGTTTGCGACAGATTATATTACAGATTGGATCCACAAAAACTAGGTAGAAGCATCTTTAGGCAGGGCAGAGATCATTACTTTGTATAAAGGTTGGTTCATGGTGACGTTTAACAAAATTGAAACGCTTGAGTGGGTTTTAGCACGAAAATGGGGGTTTGGTGTCGCCCCCATACTCTTCAAATAGTGGACGCCCCTGTTTGAAGCTAACAGGGAAAGAATGGATGATATACTAGTGTGGGTGCGGCTACTGGCTTTACCTCCACATTTCTGGTTATTGGAAGTGTTTCAGGCAATTAGAAATGGTTTGGGGACTTTCCTAGATGCCGACATGACCTTTTTTGGATCCAAGGCAAGGCACACAGCAAGAATTTTAGTTCAACTGGCTCTTAGGGAAGGATTGATTGGAAAGATTATCCTGAATGTTGATGGTTATGCAATTGAGCAACCAATTGATTATGAACATATCCCCTTTCAATGCCATCATTGCCACACCTTGGGCCACCTGGCCTGTGACTATCCACTGGGTTTCAAGAAGAGCCGGAAACTTAAAAAGGGACCACCACAACATGACAGGGCTAGACAGGGGAGTTTGGGCAAGGCTAGTCCATCTGATGAGTTGAATGAGGTGGATGGGGGTCCTGAGTCTCAGTTGGGACAACCTCCAAAGGGGGTCTCGACCCTGGAGGATATAGTGGTTGTACAGGTCTCAACGACAGACATTATAACAGGGAATATTACAGAGGCTCTAGAGATAGTGGCACAGATGGAACTGGATGTGGATGTGGTCACAGAGGAGCCACGCACAGTCCCTGCTGATCTAGCATCAGATTAAGCGGGTACACACCGTTGCCCCTCCTCTCCTATTTTAAACTCTTTTGATCTACTGTACAATTGTTTTAATAATCTTGGTCCCTCCAGGCTCATTTCCTCTCAATATATGAGCATTAGCAATTTGTCTTTGGAAATGGATAGTATTATTACCACCATCCCTAATCTATCCATTGATACTATTCCCTATAATTTGAGACCGAGGGAGAAGAATCAGTTAGAAAAAGAATTATTTCGAGGATTGAGAAAGACCCCTTTAGTGGAGAAAGGAAAAAAACTCAAGGGTAGGAAGTCAGATCTATCCAAAGCCCAACTCAAATCCATGATTGACATTTTGGATGGCAAAAAATTATCCCTAAAAGTGGCACTTAGAGCCACGATCACCGCGATTACGATTTCTAAATGATTGTGCTCTCTTTCAATTGTAGGGGGTTAGCAAGATAGCCCAAAAAACTTGCATTTAAAAGCCTTGTAAATTTACACCATCCTGATATAATCCTGCTCTGGGAGACTTTCGGCTCTGGGGTGCATATATCTCTTTTTCTATCCTCATTTCTCCCGCATTGGACCTTCATTTCCTCAGATGTAAGGGGTTGCTCTGGGGGGATGATGACTGGTCTAAAAAACAACTTGATCAATCTGGTTAATTGCTGGAATTCCGTGTCAGTGATCGGGGTGGAATATTTTTTCATGGAACTCGGATCTACTTTCATGATGATCAACATTTATGGCCCTTGTGTGTAGAGGGCCTCTTTCTGGAACTCCTTAAAATGCAAATATTTTATGAAAATTCCTCAATTGATTGTGGAGGGTGATTTAAATTTCTCTGTGGGCAAAGCGGAGGCATGGGGCCTGTCCATGCATACCGACCCCCTGGCTATTTTTTTTCAGAATTGGCTATAAGATGGGAGTCTCTTTGATCCCTCACTTACCAAAATAATAACCACCTCGTGGAAAAATAAGGTGGGGGAGGCCCATATTGATAAGATACAGGACCATTTTCTTCTAAGTGATGAATTTGCAGACAACTCAGTGGGTTTTCATCAGTGGGTCGGCACAGGAGGGATCTCAGATCATTCCCCTATTCTCTTAGAGCTCAAAGGTCTATTCAGAAAACCTCCTGCCCCTTTCAAGTTTAATTCTAGCTAGCTTAAGGAGGATGATTGCAACATTTTGGTGACTGACCTGTGGAGTCGTGTTCCGGATGAGGTTGGACATTCACATGCTCAGCTCATCCTGGATAAATTGAAAAACATCAAAAAGGCCACCATAAATTGGGCTAAGGAAAAGGCCCTGAAATATGCGGAATCTATTAACTATATAAATGAAACATTGGGGGTTCTGTACAACAATGGGGATCGGAGTTTCGTGGATGAGGAGGCTAGAAACAAGATCAAGGAGCTGTAGACAAACAGGAGGAATCTTCTCAGGGACAGAGAAGAAACACGACGTCTCCGGAGTCGTGCTATTTGGTTGAATATAGGGGATGAAAATACCAAATTCTTTCACAAATATGAAAAAGGTCAGAAAAATACCAATACTATCTGGGAGATGGAGAACTCCGAGGGGATCAAGGTGAATTCATTCAAAGATATCTCCTCGCTGGGTAGAAATAATTTCAAAAATCTCTACTCAGCTCATAATGAGGTTAATATCAGGGAAATTATCCAGGTGGCTCAACTTTTTCCACGTTATGCAGATGAGGAGTGTAACAACCTTCTTCTGGCACTGGTGGAAAAGAAGGAGATTGAACTCATTATTAAATCTGTGTAAGCTGATAAAATCCCTGGGTCGGATGGTTGGACAATGGAATTCTTCCAACATTTTTTTGAACTTATGGGGTCCGCTATCACTAATGTAGTGGAGGAATCCAAAGTGCAAGGATTCATCCATGACTCCATAAAATCCACTTTTTTGGCTCTCATTCCTAAATGTGACTCCCCATCTTCTTTTGATGATTTCCTTCCTATCGCCCTTTGTAATTGTGTCTATAAAATTATTTCCAAAACCATTGCCAACTTCCTGAAGCCTATTCTCTCGTTCTCCATTTCTAGGGAACAATTTAGCTTCCTGGATGGCAGACGAATTCATGAAGCCATTTGGGTGGCTCAGGAGACCCTTCACAGTATTAAACTATCTCGAAAGAAATGTATGGTTATCAAGATTGATCTCTCCAAAGCTTATGACAGGATTAATTGGCTCTATATGAGGATGTTATTAACCCATTTTGGGTTCCATATTGATTTTACTAATTGGATAATGAGTTGTATCACTAATATTTCTTTTGTTGTTCTTATTAATGGAGCAACCTCACAATTCTTTTCAAATCAAAGGAGCTTGAGACAGGGCTTCCCTCTGTCTCCCCTTATTTTTCTTCTAGTGGCAGAAGGTCTTAGTCAACTTATCCACCAGGCCAGACGTGATGGTACTTTGAGGGGCATTGAAGTGGCTCCTAACCTTTGTGTTACAAACCTTATTTTTGTGGATGATATTGTATTATTCAACAGAGGAAATAAAGGGGAGATCATAATCCTAAAAACCATTCTGGACCTTTTTATGAAGGCCACCGGACTTGCAATCAACAACCAAAAATCATCCCTTTCTTATGAAGGTATTCCGAAGGTCGATCTGGTATGGGCACTTGATTTTCTCCCTTTCCATTAGACTCCTTTGGAAGCGAGCATCAAATACTTGGGCTTCCTTTTGAAACCTGATGGGTATCGTAAATAGGACTGGTTTTGTCTTGTATCTAAGATCGACAGAAGAATCAATTCTTGGAGTCACAAGTGGCTCTCCAGAGCAGGGAGACTGGTTTTGATCAAATTTTTCTTACTTGCTATCCCAGTGTATTGGATCAGCTTGGTGTGGGTCCCCATCGACATCCTCAACAAAATAAGAAGCATTTACAGTAATTTCCTTTGGTTGGGGAAGGAGGACAAAAAATTCCTCCCGTGGATGGCCTAGAATTCAATTGCAAAACCTAAGGAGTGGGGTGGGGTGTGGGGCATCAAAAAACTAAATAAATTTTCTTCTGTGTTGGCAGCAAAATCTATATGGAGAATTATTTTAGAAAATAACTTGTGTACCATGGTTGTTAAAAGAAAATATATTGATCTGGTCCCTTTGGATGACTGGATAAGGACCCTGGTCAAAGATACTAAGAGGGCCTCTAACATCTGGAAATCCTCTATAAAGGTCTTCAATTTTATCGGCCACAGGTTGGCATGGAATATTGGAAATGGGAAGCGATGCAGAATCGGCCTGGACCCGTGGGTGGGCTGCAATGAAAATTACTCCTTATCTGATGGGCTCAAGGAAATAATTTCCCAAAGAGGACTCTACACCCTTGATTAAATTGTTTTCCCAAGTAGAATCAACCTTTGGACCCAAGGATGGAAAGCAGCGGAGGAGATTGGTTTGATTCCCGATTGGGCAGGGGAATGGAAGTCCTACATCCAGGAGCTGGAAAATACCTCGACGCACTTAAAAGAATCTCCTGATAAGATGGTCTAGATTCACTCGAAAACTAGTTATTATTCGCCCAAGGCTGGTTATGCCCATCTTGGGGCGTCCACGGAGGCGGGGGAAATGGAATGGTGGTACAAGACATTGTGGGTTAATGACTGTCCGGCCAAGTCTACACTTTTCTTCTGGAACATACTTCGCGACAAAGTGTCGACACGGGACACTCTCCAAAAAATATTTATCATAGGTCCTTTGTGGTGTTGCCTCTATAAAAAAGAGGAGGAATAAATTGACCACCTGTTTATCACTTGCCCATTCTCAAAACAAGTGTGGTTCTACACATTATCCCTATGCAATGTGGATTTGTTATGGACGGGACTCTCTTGCAATATTGCATGGAACAACTGGTGGGAACATTGAAAAGACTCTTATCATAGATGTTTTCCACTGATTATCTCCTGGGGTATATGGATATCTAGAAATAAATGTATTTTTGATGATAAGGCTTCTTCACCTGCTCTGGTGGCTAGTGAATGTGTTGTCATTTTCTCGAACTTTTCTTCTCCTTCGGAGGAGAATTATCCTAGACAGGTTGTGTGTGAGAACATTGCTCTGGGTGTTCCGTGGGCCTATTTTGATGGTGCGGCTACCAGGAGGCTTTTGTGGGGCTTTAATGATCATCCATATAAGCTCAGATATCTCCTTCGCGGCCTCTGTGGGCCTAGGCTCGGGAACAAACAATTTTGCAGAGCTTCAAACTCTAAAACTTCTTCTGTGTTGGCTTCTGCACAAAGAAATCACTGCGGTTCATATTTTTGGGGATTATTTGAATGTCATTAATAGTTTTAACAACTCTCAAAGATGTCAAAATTATTTCCTGCTTCCCATTCTTGATGAGATTCTTTCACTTAAAACTCGATTTACATGCATTTTTGTTTGCCATATTTACAAGGAGTGGAACTAGCAGGCTGACGGCCTATCTAAAATTGGTCTTGGACAAGTTCAGGGCTCGTGGCTGATTGAAGAAAAGGATGGTCTGTAGGTCCGTGTGTCAAACACCCAACCATATTGATGGGGAATCCCCATCTTTTTCTCTGATTTTTCCTTCAGCCTATGCTTTTAAGGTTTATTTCCTTTAGCACTGTTATATCTTCTGGAGGGGTTGTATATATTTTATCCTCAGACTTTAAGATTTACATACGTTATTAGTGATGACACTTTATATACTGTTTTTATTATCATTTTTGTAATGGACTTATTGGTATATACTTTTACTGCTCCCAACTTTCATAAGTTTCGGTTTTAAGATGGTTACCACCATCGTTATTATTGTTGGGTGTTTCTCCTGTTTCGGAGGCTCATTTTGCTAGAGTTTTTAGATCATGATTGTTGCTCTTGACCCGAAAGTAGATTTTTCTATCTTTCTAGTCCTTGAGTGTGTTTATGCCACATTTGACCACACTTTGGTGTCGAGTGGCGGTATGCTCTTGCCCCTCGCTGAGGAGTTAAGTTCTTATGGAATGCTAGACATATGCGATCTAACTTTTTGTTAAAATCTAATAAAAAGTTTAATTTTTTCTCGAGAAAAAAAGAAATTTATAGTATTTTAATTGATATGATGTTAAGATGATTTGTATATTGATTGTATTAATTTAATTGAAAATAGTAATGTTTAGGTAGTTATTTATCATTTTTATTTTTTATTTAAATATATAAAATTAATTTTATATTTTATTTAATAATTTTAAAAGAGTAGTTATTATTATTATTTATTATATAAAGGTGTAGTTTAATGAGTAGATGAAATAGATTTTTTTATAGAAATTAGACTATATAATTTTATGAAAGATTATGATGTGTTTGTTATTTAAAATGTATTTTTGAATATATGAATAAATTTAACACCTTAAAAATTTATAAAAGTGATTGAATTCTACATATTAAACAATTTAAACAATATTTCAAAAAAATATGTCTAAAAAATGATTATTTCATCTATTAGTTAAATCATGTTTTATATAAATATTTTAAATTTTTATTACTCATTATTATTTATTTTATTGTATGATTATTTGTATTTACATTATTTAATTAATAACTATTTAAAATTAACATTACCGTATTATATTATTGTATTTTTAATATTAAAAAAAAGGTGAAGAAGTATTTTCTTAAAATGCATATATCCATAGTTTTAACATAAAATAATTCTACTCCCGATCGGGGTGAGGATCCACACTCAACATTTATGACCTCAACCATGGTGAATAATCATATTAGTGATGGGAGGAGGTGCAACCATTTCGTCCTCCATTTGGCAATGTGACTTAAATGAGAATCCTCCACACGCAGATTAATGATATTGCATTAAGGATTTGGGTGATTGACCTTATTGAGTTCTTGATGAAGGCATGCTTAACAAACAAGACAAGTTTAATTCTATTTTAGTTTTCACGTTGATGCACTGTGTTATGGTACTTTTCATTGGAGTTCTTGCTTGCTACATGGATAGTTATGACTTTAACTTTGATATTTGTTATTCTATGGAGGGGGGAGGTCCAAGTCCTCTGACCTAGCCTCCCGTACTACCATTTATGTCTGGACACTCTCATCCTCATCCAATCTCATTCAATGCTTTCCGGGAGAGATTATAAGCTCTAGTAATAAAACTAATTGTAGAGGAAGGTGCTTTTCTTTGGGTAGAAAAATGAAAGTGGCTAGGAGGTCTGCATTTGAAACCATTCACTTGGTTTTCTCATCCCAAGAGGGAATCCTTTGTAGTGGCAAGCACCCGTAGGTTTACAATACTCCATTCAAGAACTCTAATTTTCGTATTTTTTTTACTCAGTGGTATTTGGTGCACAACAAGAGTTGGATGAGTGGACTCTTTTCGTATTAATATAGTTGGTATTATAGCATCTGAATTTTCTATTTTGGAGCATACTTTCGAGCTCTCCTGGTTTGTTCCCTATGACACCTTGAATTCATGTGTTACTTTCATTATCTCTCACCACAACCTTGTATATCCTCTCAAGTTTAATTGGTATTCTAGCTTTCATTGTCTTTGTCACTCACTCCATGATCTCATCCCTTTCGCTTCTTCCATTGGTCGTTTCATTGTGCCTCCCAATGACACAACAAAGAGTTCAGAGTCGTAGAGACTCAACCATTTTGGTGGAAGGGAGTGCTCACTCTCACTTCCGCACCATAATGTTGCTAGGAATTATCAAATCTAGACCCTTGAGCCTTTCCAATAGGAAATTGAACAAGTAGATGTCAAAATTCACGTAGACTAGGACGAGTATACTAAGCCAAAAAAATTGCTTCAGTGTCTAAATGGGTTCATTATCCAACTCATACCCGAGGGCACAAAAACTAGTATTTATACAACATTGAGCTATATGGGAAAATTAAATCCTTGCCCAACAAGGTCGTCTTAGAACACAATGAAGCCAAGAGGGAGATCATGATGTGACTTGAGGAATTCCAACTAGAGCACTGTGATATGGGCTTGAATCGCGTAGAAATGGCCCTGCACCTAGCAATGATTGAGGCCCTCTTTCATAAGGGGGGCCATCCTTAATCAAGAACCCCTATTGATCCTATATAAATTTCCACCTCATCTTGAGTGACTTCATGGCTCAAAGTTTTGCAAATTTTCTTTTTGGTCTAGTTATTTTGATGTTATCTATTTATGCATGCAACAATACTAATACTCACATAATTTGGCCACTTTTTATTACGCCGAAAGGTGTTCCCTTTGCTGGGTTTGGCTGAATGCATTGTTTGCTCGAGCCAATCAGAGGACTTTGCCATCGTCCTTCGAGCCACTAAGAATGTGCCATTTGCCAGCTGCTGGTTCGACCTCGCTGTTTTCTCCACCTCGGACGATTTACCAAGTCGGCTCACAGTCCAGCTCGCAGGATGCTGCTCTTACCTCCACCTCGGACGATTTGGCTGAATGGAGTTATCAGAGTAATTGCTGGCTCGCTGTTTCAGTGTTTACAGCTCACAGTTCTCCTCGCACGATTTACCAGCTGCGTCTCGTTAATGCTCAAGCGTGGCAGCAACGCCTCTCAGCCTACTTCCAAAATCCAAGAAATCGCCCAGATCTGGAATGAATGTTTGGTTGTTGCAGCGTTAAATATGCAGATACGCTTGGTTCATGGTGACTGCTGCTTCATTAATGCTGAAACCTGCCATATACGGGTGTGCTTAAATGCGTTCATCCTCCGTCTTCATATGTTCGCCCGCAAACAAATGCCTGTTCTCAAATTTGCATATTTTCTGAATCAGGTTCGGCACATGATGTATTCTGGCTTGGTTCTATGACTCAACGATGAAAGTTCTCATACTAGCATTCTATCTCATGTGTGGACAGGGTATATATGTGGTATATATACGCCTTTTTTGAGCAACAGGTTCAATTTGAATTCTTTTACCCTTTATTTTCAAGAACACGCCTTTATCAAGTTTGGATTCTGTATCTAAAAGATGCACATTGTTTTGATAGCCTCTCATTATTGTAGTGGAAATGGGAACTTCTGAAATATAGACTCTTCTGGCGTTCTTACCATATAGACTGCATGATTATCAGTATCCTCTATTTGAAAATTTGGCAAATTCCCTAATCGCATTGTCTGCAGGATGTTCAATGTGCTTCTTGGAAAGACTTTGCTTAGAGTTGATTTCTGTACCCTATCTTTTGCAGCACTTGTATTATTTTAATATATTTTGCCTTTGTTGCCACAAGCACTGCTGTGCCAGTGAAATGGTTCAGCAAGAGGCCTTCAGAGATATATTCAAAATTCTGTAAATTTTGATTGTATCCAGTAGTAGACACGAAAACTATTGTTCAGTTTTTTTTTATGCAAATAAGTACAGCTTTGCTAGATGCAAAGAAAGTTGTCTATGGAGTGCTGGATAAAGCAAATGCAAAATCTTTAAAATGATTGGGAACTTCTGAAATATAGACTCTTCTGGCGTTCTTACCATATAGACTCCATGATTATCAGTATCCTCTGTTTGCAAATTTGGCAAATTCCCTAATCACATTGTGTGCAGGATGTTCAATGTGCTTCTTTTAGATACAAGGACTTATTTCTCAAAGTTGGGTTTGGAAAGACTTTGCTTAAAGTTGATTTTTGTACCCTATCTTTTGCAGCGCTTCTATTATTTTAATATATTTTACCTTTGTTGCCACAAGCACTGCTGTGCCAGCGAAATGGTTCAGAAAGAGGCCTCCAGAGATATATTCAAAATTCTGTAAATTTTGATTGTATCCAGTAGTAGACACGAAAACTATTGTTCGGTTTTTGGATGCAAATAAAATTTGGTCTCTGTTAGTCTTTGGATCAATCACATTGCTTTTGAAAATGGTTGGGAATTTTTTGGATAGTACACCTCACTATTTTTCTAACTATATTCGACTCCACTAGTGACTTAATATCATTCTTCTAATCCGGATATATACCCCTGGTTGAGAGATTTTGTACGGAAATTTTCTACATGATTATATTTCAATATGATGATTGATATGGATTGGTACCCCATTGCGATTCAACACGAGGCCTTCGGGACTTATAATAAAAATTTGTTGACTTCAGCTAGCATCTTCATATTGTTGCAGCAAATTGACTATTTGGTAACAGCTGTTAATAGTTCTTCTGTGTTGATTGCAAATGAGCTTCATGAGATACTGTGTAAAAACTCGGGAACTTTGAATTAGTCAACATGTTTGGTGCAGTTTAGGCTATGTATTGGCATTATGCTTCAGATTGATGCTAGTTCTTGAAAAGAGTTGGACTTTTGTTTACAATTCAGCTTCTTAAATTCTAGCAGCTTTTCCCTTGTTTTGTGTTGTGCACTTAGTTTTGGTTTCCCCAATTGTTCTAAGCTTCAATAGCCTTAGGTTTTCGTCCAAACAGAGCTTCTGTTACAGAAGAGTTGGAATTTTGTTTACTATTCAGCTTCTTAAATTCTACCAGCTTCTCCCTTGTATTGTGTTGTGCACTTAGTTTTTTCCAATTGTTCTAAGCTTCAATAGCCTGTGGTTTTTGTCCAAACAGAGCTTCTGTTACGTGATATCTTTATCTCTTTCTGGATTACATGTGATTACAGCCATCTTATAGAGGGACACGAGATCTATAAAATACTTAATTTCTGTTGTTTTTTCATGTGAAATTTGTTTACCTTCTTTTGCATACTTCTGGAGATAGCATGGTCGCAACCATAATTGACTGCAGGGCTGACTTGTAGATTAGGAAGCAATACTGGGAGGCTTAAATTCATATAAGAGAAGGGCACAGAATGGAAAGAACTCAGATAAGAGAAGAGCACAGAAAGGAGAGAAGAACGCAGAACAGATTGTAGCACCGTGCCCTTGAAGGAGAAGAGTGCGCAGTCCCGATTATTTCATTTTCTGCATTCACTTCATTCGACATCATCCGGTAATTTTTCTGCACGACTTCTTAGATATTGCAATAGGGATAGCTCAATTGTGGCCGTCCGATATTGTTTCAAAGATGCCTGTTTGAATTTTTTTTTTATATCTGATTCAGCTCTTAGGTTTTCCATTCCCATTTCATTTAAGAAATACACAGATCAAATGGTTTTATATCTGATGTCCTTGAAGGGGAAGAGTCCACAATCCTCAGTATTTCATTTCATTTTCTGTATTCACTTTCACTTCGTTAGACATCAGTGGGTAGACGACTTCTTAGATATTGAGATAGATAGCTTGCTTGTTGGTTTGTCCGGTCTTTTTCAAGGATGGTTGATTGAATTTTCTTTTATACCTGACTCCTAGGTTTTCCACTCCCTTTTCATTTAAGAAATACAGAGATGAAATGGTTTTTCTCTTATGCATTTTGTTGGTTGTTCATCATTTGAGGTGTTTCTGTTTTAATATGATCTCATAACAATATGTGTGCCTCTTTTTATCATCTAATGATGAAAAACAATTATGTAATTCCAAAACTATGGCTGGCGGATTATAGTTGTGACAGTTTTAAACAAAAAAAATAAAATCCCTTTACAATATATCTGCATATGGCAACATACATTTTTCTTATATTCTGTATTACATTTGATTGCAACCATCTTATTGAGGAACATGAGATCTATAGAATACTTAATTTCTGTTGTTTTTCATGTGAAATTCGTTTACCTCCTTTTGCATGCTTCTTGAGCACAAGTACAATAAAAATCATTTCGAGCTGTTACACTCGTCCTTTTGCAACTTTGGTAGTTCTTTTACATGGCTGTAGCCGTTGCATGGATGTAGCCTGTTAGAGGCATGCCAACAGTTTTCTCCTCTCTTTATCCTGATTTGGTTGTAAATATATTTATCGTTTTTCATTTCATTTCATTTTCTGTATTCACTTTCACTTCGTTAGACATCAGTGGGTAGACGACTTCTTAGATATTGAGATATATAGCTTGCTTGTTGGTTTGTCCGGTCTTTTTCAAGGATGGTTGATTGAATTTTCTTTTATACCTGGCTCCTAGGTTTTCCACTCCCTTTTCATTTAAGAAATACAGAGATGAAATGGTTTTTTCTCTTATGCATTTTGTTGGTTGTTCATCATTTGAGGTGTTTCTGTTTTAATATGATCTCATAACAGGATGTGTGCCTCTTTTTATCATATAATGATGAAAAACAATTATGTAATTCCAAAAATATGGGTGGCGGATTATAGTTGTGACAGTTCTAAACAAAAAAAATAAAATCCCTCAACAATATATCTGCATATGGCAACATACATTTTTCTTATATTCTGTATTACATGTGACTGCAACCATCTTATTGAGGAACATGAGATCTATAGAATACTTAATTTCTGTTGTTTTTCATGTGAAATTCGTTTACCTCCTTTTGCATACTTCTTGAGCACAAGTACAATAAAAATCATTTCAAGCTGTTACACTCGTCCTTTTGCAACTTTGGTAGTTCTTTTACATGGCTGTAGCCGTTGCATGGCTGTAGCCTGTTAGAGGCATGCCAACAGTTTTCTCCTCTCTTTATCCTGATTTGGTTGTAAATATATTTATCATTTTTTTCAGTTCCCTTTGCAGTATTTTGTAGCATGTCTGACTCTTTTTATCATCTAATGAAAAAAAACAATTATGTTATTCCAAAATCATGGGTGGCAAATTGTATTAGTAACAGTTCTATTTTCAATCAATGTGTTCCATTTGCTTGTGCACTTATGTTTCAAATTGTCATGTGCATCTTGATTTTCAAAAAGTTTAAAAAACCACTTAGAATATTCAAGATATACAGTTACAAGTAGCATACTTCACAAGCTCATTTACAAATATGGTTACTTTGGTAGTTCAGTTACATGGCTGTTTCCTGTTAGAGCCATGCCAACAGTTTCCTCCTCTCTTTATCCTGCTTTGGTTGTAAATATATATATCATTTCTTGCAATGCCCTTTGCTGTCTTTTGTAGGATGTCTGCCTCTTTTTTATCATCTAATGAAAAAAAACAATTATGTAATTCCAAAATTATGGGTGCCAAAATATAGTAGTAACAGTTCTATTTTCAATCAATGTATTCCATTTGCTTGTGTGCTTATGTTTCAAACTGTCATGTGTATCTGTCGTATCAAACATGATTTTCAATAAGTTGAAAAAACCACTTACAATATTCAAGATATACAGTTGCAAGTAGCGTACTTCACAAGCTCATTTACAAATAGGCCTATTTCACATTACTATTTCCTTTCCTTTTATACCTATTGTGCAACTTGCAATATTTGCACATTTGCATTGTAAGGAACATATTTGCACAACTTCCACTTGTGCAAACTTGCAATAGCATCTTCCATATACCAAATTTGTCACTATTAATTGAAGAGTGGAAATCATCCAAATTAGCAATTCTACATTTCATCTCTCACAAATTAGCAATATCGAATTTTCCCTTCGTTTATCTGGACATGTTCTTCTTCACTATCTTGACCTTACTATCTCTATTCGCTTGCAGCGTATTGTTTTTTACAAGCCACCCGTTCTACCATGGAGACGTCATTATCTTGCAATTGTCTTCCTTCTCTACTAGCTGGTGCTACTGACCAGCAACCAACCCTCCAAATTGTTGAACTTGCACAGATCAACTTTGCCCAGACTTCAGCAGCTCAATACCGCGTTTCACTTTCCGATGGTGTTCACAAGCATTTTGTCCTTCTCCCTTCTTCGCACACTTCCCTCGCGCAGGATGGGCACTTGGCTGTAGGTTCCATTGTTCTCTTGAAGAGATGCTCATGCACGTATTCGCATCAAACAATGTACGTTTACTACATAACGCCTCACACCTTCCTCCCCTATACATGTTTTTCCCTTATATCCCTCTATTTCCTTTATTATTTTCTAAATTTCTACATTTCCACTTCATTGATACATTGCTCGTTCTTGCAGGTCACTCTCTATTCTCGAGCTTGAAGTAGTCCAGCGCGTTGCCCCATTGGTTGGTGACCCATGCCTTCTTACTCTCTCTACTAAACAAATGGTCCAAGCTACATCATCCTCATCTTCTGCCTCTCCCTTTTCATCACCACCGTCCCTTCACATTCACTCATTGTCCTCCCAAGACCCCGCCGCATCATCTTCAACAACTCTCCCTTTTAAAGCACTCTCCCCTACAAGGAAAACTTGGTCCATCCAAGGCCGCGTCCTTTCAAAAACACCCCTTCGGCATTTTACCAATGCACGTGGCTCTGGAAAGTCACTAGGCTTTGACCTTGTCGACCACGAAAACGAGCAAATCCACGTGTCTGCCTTCAATGAATTGGCTGAATCCCTTCATGCTCTCATTCAAGTTGGCCAAATCTACAATGTTGCAAATGGCACCATAAAGGTCCCCAACCCTTCCTATAACCATCTAAGACGCCCATTTGAAATTCTCCTCTTCTCTTCATCAACAATTTCTCAAGTCTTGAATGATGACCTCACAATTCCTTCCCACACCTTCCACTTTGTACCTATCAATTCCCTTAAACTCTCACCTGCTAACTCAATCGTTGATGTCATAGGTATTGTTAGCTCACTCTCTCCCACCTCTATTGTCCGCAAACGCGATGGCTCTGAAACTCCAAGAAAGACAATTTCTCTTCGTGACATGTCCGGGAACAGCATTGATGTGACCTTGTGGGGAGAACAATGCCATGCTGAAGGGCGTGAACTCTCTGAACTTCGCATGGCTTGTGCAGTTACAGTCCTTGCAATTCGAGGTGGCAGGGTCGTCGAGTTCAACGGCCAAACTATCAGCACAATCCCCACCACCTCCCTTGTTATCGATCCAAAGATCGCTGAAACGGTGGAGCTTAAGAAATGGTTCGAGAAAGAAGGCATTCAATCTTCGTCGCCCTCGCTTAGCCGCAAATACTCAAGCACCAGCAAGAAGCCACTTGCTACAAAAACAATTTCTGACATCCTCTCAATTCCACCTGGAGAAAATGTCCCATGGATGTCGCTCCGTGCTACTGCTACCTCAATTGACTTGCATGATTTCTACTTCCGTGCATGCCCACTTACCATTGATGGTATGCAATGCATGAAAAAGGCTATACAACAAGATGATGCCACGTGGCGTTGCTCAAAGTGTGAAGGGTCTTTCACCAAGTGTGACTACTGCTACATTCTCCGCCTCCAGCTGCACGATCACACTGGCCACCTCGAAAATGTTGTCACTTTTGACGACGCCACAAATGGCCTCCTAGGCATCTCTGCAGAGGACCTTTTCCTCCTCTCAACAGATCCTCAAGCTGTCGTTGACATATATAGCAAAATCAAAGGGCGACAATTCCTCTTCACACTATCTTTAAAGAGAGACACCTTCAACGGCATTGAACGACTGCGACCAATTGTTATGCACGCAGAAGATCTGCCTTTTGCTGATGCGTCGAAAATCCTCCTTCATCTCTTGCAACCTCCAACTTCCCCTGTGAACAAATCATGTCGCCGCCTTTAGCCATACATTTCTTGCCTCTTCCCATTGTTCAACTTTCAACGCTCTTTTCCCTCACTTGACATGCATTGTCGATTTTGCATCTATATTTTGTAATCGTTACTATATGTTTACAACCCATTTCCCTTTCTAATAGTCCTCCTAAATGTATAGGTATCAACTCGTTTCTTCATTGCATCTTGTTTATATGTTATTCCGCTATGTTGTAATGGCCCTTCTTAATATATGAACATTTACGGATGTCATTTTCCCTTTCCTCCTTCATGCCTTCATCTTGTTTGCAAAACACACATTTTATAAATGCAAATGTCAACATGCTATGCTTAGTATGGAATATAATACAAAATTTTCTTCTTCTTCTTTGCAAAAAATACAGTATCTGCCTTTCATTTCCTCTGGCCACCAAATGCAACATGTTCTTGCTTTCAAAAGACATATTCTCTAATTTCAAATATGCAACACTCATTTTTATGCAAACCATATTCAATACATTTCCACTTCAAAATTCACTCGCACCATCTCCATACGACTATTTCTATGATGAAATACATAACACAACAAAAATTCTCGCCAAAAATAATAAATAATAAAACATAAAAATATGAAATAGAGTGTTGCATCTTCATGCTTCCCTCTTCTTTCATTATACTTCATGCATTTGACATGCCTTTCCTTTTTTGCAACAGCTATGCCAACCACACCAGAAAACATTTTTCAAAGGGAACAACGTCGCCGCTACTACGCACTTAACAAAGAAAGAATTACTGCACGTCGTCGTCTCCTCTTTGCAACTCGCCAGACCAACCTTCTCTCTCAATCCACCACACACCAAACTCCCATTCCTTCACAAAGTACCCTCCTTCCACTACATCCCGCCCAAACTTTCCCATTCACCCTTACAACTCCCCTCCCTAGCCAGCCCTTTCCATACCCTGCAATTCCTTTGCCTCTTACCCACCCTTTCCATGCCCCGCAGCATCTTCCTCCTTCACCACCTGTGCAACAATTCCTCCCTATCCAACTCCAACATGCACATCTTCGCTTCCGTGAAAGAATTGATGCACTTAGTCCCATCCAAGTTTTCTCAATTTGTTATGAAGCTTACCCATCCATGAAAACCAAAACAAATAACGGAAACATTTGTTGTGCCCGTTGTCTTGGTGAACGAACAACCCACCGTTTTTCCTTCACAAACAACATGGACCCAGGTATCCAACCCCATGTCCTCTCTTTCCTGACTCAAGTTGAAGAGATGTTGATTGCTCGTGTAAACCCCATTATTCAAGTCACCCATGCACGTGGTGGCCAACTAAAATATTCCGGCCACACTATTAGCTTTCCTCAAGATATCACTAATATTGTGACCTCTCTTCCTCGCATGCTATCAGAACTAGACATCCTTGTTGTAAACAAAACTAGTTCTGACGAAAATTTGTACGACTTTTTTGTCAGTAGATCACGTGTTCATGCAGCATTGCAATTCAAACTACAAAATGATCCGTATTCCAAAGATGTCCACACTAACCAAACTTCCCTAAATTCTTTGCCTATTGTGCCCACCAACATTTCCAACATGCTACGCCATGCCAACACATCTTCCATCCCACTCCAACAAGCCATTCTTGAAAATTGTGATTCTGGACTTCCCCAACCATGCCCATCTGACCTCCACCCATCCTCCTTTGTTGCAAATCTACCAAAATCTCATTCAGAAATAGATGAAATACTTGCCTACATAGAATCCCACAATCACTCGCCCATCCATTCACTTCAATGGCCCATCATTGACCTCTCCCCAATCAATGAATACAGCACAGAAGGCCTCTTCTCCATGGCCTTCCCCACCCTCTTCCCCACCGGCTCTGCAATGATTAATCAACCAAGAATTGCAAAAGTAGATATGCAAGAATACGCTTTGCATCTAATACGCTACCATGACAGCCGTTTTGCACAACATCCTCGCTTCCGCTACTACTTGTACAACCTCATCATGCGCCATCGCAGCCAAGCAACTGCCTCTGTCTTCATGAAAAGAGACCTTTCAAACACCCTTCCAACAACAATCGCTGACCTTCGCCACCACCTTCAACAAATTCCCCCTTCCACCATCCCAAACCAGATTATGCGCTTCGGATCATCCTTGCGCGGCAGTTGCTCATTCTGGACTAGAGCTAGACATGAGCTTCACGACATGATCATTCAACAAGGTACCCCTACCATATTCTTCACACTCAGTGCAGCTGATACCAAATGGCCTGACTTGCATAGAACCATGCCTTCCAACCCTCCATCCAATTCACATGAGCAAACTCGATGGAGAATCCAAAATGTTGTTGCAAACCCTCACCATGCATCTCAATACATCCATTGCAGATTCACAATATTCCTCGAAGAAGTGCTACTTAAAGGACTCCTTATAAAGGATTACTGGTGCAGGTATGCATACTATTCCTTCCATCTCTTACCTTTCATTAACTTCACTTCCACGCATCCATCTTATTTATTTTCCCCTTCTTCTTTTTAAGGTATGAATGGCAACATCGCGGCTCCGCACATATCCATGGTTTCTTATGGCTTCCAAATGCACCTACTATGGACACTTTGGATTGGACCAATGCTTCTGCTGTCCGTGCAGCTAAAGATTTCTTCGATGCATACATCACTGCTTGGAACCCTCGTCCCATTCAAAATCGGGCTGTTGGGATAAATTATTCATCTCTGCAAGACCCATGCCTCCTCCAGACACATGAAATTCTTACAGGCAATTAGTTCCAAGACTATGAGAAACTTGTCAATTCTGTTCAAAGACACACAACTTGCCACTCTAGTACATGTTTGCGCAAAAGAAATAACAAAACAAGTTGCCGCTATGGAGCCCCATGGGAAGTTCGCGACGCATCATCTCTTCACATTGATAATACTAGCCGTAAATTGTACGCTCCTGCAAGAAATGATGACAAGCTAAATGTGCACAACGCTCATCTTCTTGCAATTTGGAGGGCAAACATGGACTTCCAACCAATTCTATCACGCCATGTTGTGTTGAACTACATTTCAAAGTATGAAGCAAAAGCAGAGGAAAAGTCTGAAAGCTACTACCAAATGCTTTCCCGTCTCTCCCAATGTTCCCCACCTGATGCTCCTACTATTACTGTCGTCCCAAAAGTTCTAACCGAAATTGTCGGTGATCGAGACATTGGTGCACAAGAAACATGCCACATGCTGCAAAAACTCCCACTAGTAAAGTGCAGTCGTTCTTTTGTATCCCTCAATGTGAAAAAACAAATATTCAAACGTGTTTCACAACAATTGGATGGTGATCCTCCATCGACACCTTTCATCGTCTCATACATGAATAGACCACCTGCACTCGAGGATTTGCCTCTTATTGAAGTTGCACGCTCTTGGACATTCTCCTCCTGCCGCAAAAAAACACCTTGGAAACAGATCTTCCCTCCTATGGTTGTATGTGTCCTTCCTCGTTTCACCTCCATCCCATTGAAAGACTCATCATCCTATGTGGAATTTTGTTGGAGTGAACTCCTTCTATACTGCCCTTTCCGTACACTCCCTGACGACATCGGCACATCCGACGCGGCCATTGTCACACATTGGGAACAAACTAGACATACATATCAAGCTTGGCATGTCCACCGCACCCCAATCGACCCTACCGATGCCGACTCTTGCTGTTCATCTCCTGATGCCCCTCCCCATGCCCCCACGCTCGACATGTCTGAATGGAAATTTCTCTCTCAACTCCACCCAAGCAACAACATCCTCCTCGATGAACTTGAAATGCTTGGCCATCGTGACTTTGATGCAAATTATAATTGGGCCAACTCCATTATCCCTTCACAATTTCAAGAAACAGCCATTCGCTTCATCAACTTCAACTGCTCCTCCACAACAATCCACCAAACCCAAACTCCATTCCCACATTCTCTTTCCTCCTTGTCCCCAAGCCAAACCATTGCATTCAATATCATTTTTTCCCACTTCCACACACACGCTACAGGATCAATTTTAAAAATGATAATCCAAGGCACTGCTGGTACTAGAAAGTCATTCCTAATTGAATGCCTAAAAAATGCCTTCCTTGAAAACTCCACTGATGGACCAAGCCCCCTCCTCTTTCTTGCTCCGACCGGTGTTGCAGCATTCCACATCAATGCATTGACAATCCACTCTGCTCTTCGCATCCCTATATCCTCTATGCAACCTTTAGAGGGTCAAGCCCTCCTAAACCTTCAAGAACAACTCCGAGATGTGAAATACATTCTAATTGATGAAATGAGCTTCATTGGTCCTAAATTTCTTTCTCAAATCAATGATCGCTTGCGGGAGGCATTCCCATCAAATAAAAGCACCCCTTTTGGCGGACGCTCTATAATTCTCGTCGGGGACCTTGCCCAACTTCCACCTATCAAAGACACACCAATGTATGTAGGCACTTCTCGTGGCACTGCACTATGGCAAAGCTTTGATACTGTGGTTACACTTTCAATAGTTTTTTGTCAACAAGGAACTAGCCCTGCTCAGATTTCCTTCCGCGAACTCCTCTCCAACCTTCACAATGCAACACCCACTATTGATGATTGGAAGCTTCTTATGACACGCTCAAAAACAAACCTTCCTGAAGCTGAGGTCCAGTCATTTTCAAGTTCAATGCATCTATACGCCACAAATGAGGCTGTTGACATGCACAATAAAACCATGTTGAAAACACTCAACCAACCAATCGCACGTTGCTACGCTACCCAAAGAAAGGAATTTAGAGGCAACAACGTGGAAGATGAACAACTAGCTGCAAAAATTCTCCTTTGCATTGGACAACGAGTTATTCTAACAAGAAACTTGTGGATTGAGGCTGGCCTTGTCAATGGTGCCCTCGGCACCGTCCACGCACTCGTATATGCACCAACAACTAAACCGCCCGAACTACCATTATTTGTCGTAGTCGACTTTCTTCACTACAAAGGTCCACCATGGGATCCTTCAAATCCTAAATTTGTGCCGATACCCCCCATAACAAGGGGCTCACGCACACAAATTCTGCTTCGCATGGCATGGGCTTTGACAATCCACAAATCACAGGGCATGACGCTGGATAAGGCAACAATCGACATCGGAAACATTGATCGACAGGGTCTCACTTTCACAGCAGTATCAAGAGTCCGGTCATTAAATGACCTGTGCATCTCCCCTGCTTTCTCCTTCTCTCGCTATTCCCGGATGAAGGAGAACCCTTTCGTCATACGCAGGAAAAAAGAAGAAGCTCTGCTCACGTCAAAATCTATTACTCAAGCTCCTTCAAACCCCTCTACTATTGGTGCCTTACCATCCCACTAGCTATTTACTATTCTGCTTTCCCATTTCACTATATCTTCTATACATTAGTCACTAACATGCTTTCAATTTCTGTGCAGGAACATAATGGACCACAAATATATCTCGCAGCTCCAACAATTTTGCAGAGAAATCAAGGAACAAGAAGCTGCGCTTCTCAATGTACAGGAGCGCTTCCTACGTCCACCTAGGCTGCTTCTTTACCGGTTGCGCCCCACAATACAACTACTGCAACGAATCAGAAATTGGATGAATCTTCTCATCCATATTCATGAAAGGGATGCACACAGAGCACTCTGAGCATACTATCTTGACCGTGTACCTTCTCTGGACGTGAAATGGTGCTATCGTTGTCGAGCAACACCTTGTCTATACGACTAGTTTTTCCTCTACTGCAAAACCATCTAACCACTATGCTACACATGATGCAATTTTGTCAATACATCTTATTTTGTCTTTGAAAAATATACAGCACATCTTACTTTCCAAACTCTTCCTACTCAGAAATTTCTGTATATACAAAAAAAAAATTTGAAGGTTCCTATGGGTTCTCTTGATTAAAGTTTGTCTTATAGCCATAGGATCTAGTGCTATTATGGGTTACTGATCACAACAAATTCTGATCAGTACTCATGAGTTTGATGCCAGATGACAACTATCAAACAATAGTTCTATGTTTAGTGCTCAGCACTTTTCAATCAATATTCATAGTTATGTTGTAGCATGCGTTATGTTATATAAAGTTGTTATTGGTACTTGTTGATTTTAAATTTTCTCTCCGTAAACAATTGTCTATGGGCAATCAAAAGTTCAATATGCAGACAAGTGTGCATCATAGTGCAAAGAGCTGTGTGAATGGATTGTTTTCTTTTTAGAAATTTCCATTTAGCATTCATTCGTTTGATTTCTGTGTATTATGTAATCAATTCAATTTTACACCTAACTTGAGCCCTTATGTTACTATGGATTATGGGTTATAATGGATTCCCATTGTCATGCTTAGTGGAAGGCAATTGCACATACGAGCTCAATTATTGCTGTCTTGGGATTCTCCTGGATTTTAATCTAATGTTTAGTGGAAGGTCATATTAAGTCAGTTGAGATAAGTTCAATCAGTGAGCTATGTCAGTCAGTAGTTTTCAGTTTGAGTTCATTGGAAATTGCACATGTATCATAATGCTTTCAGGGGATGGCTTAATGGAGTCATATTCAGCACAGCACCTTAATGATGAGCTCAGTTCCTGTACGGTCAGAACAATGGTGCACATACACATGGGCTATAATTTTGCCTACCTATCTAATGGTTTTTAGTCTCATGTTCAATGGAAGGAAAATAATCAGCATTACGAGTTCTTCTTTCAGCGTGTTTCTGAGTCTCAGCAACATTAGATTTTTGCTTCACGTGGAAGGTAATTATTGATCATGTCAAGAATTCGATTTGTTGGCAACTATTAATTAGTAGCGATGCATTTATTACCTTTCATATATCATTTCTAGACAAAAAATAGTTATCTTTGTTCAACTGAATTCAAATAGCTAATAAGAAATTTAACCCTAAATTTTTATTTGCTCTAATTGCATTACTTTTACTTTTCATTCCTGTGATCTCAGATTGACCCTGTGAAATACAAGAACACGTTTACTGGCATGAACATGGTCATAAAAGAGCAAGGACTTAAGGGGTTATTCAACGGTTGGGCTCCAACTATGGTGGAATACACTGCACAAGGTGCGTTCAAATATGGGTTCTATGAGTTCTTCAAAAAGTACTATTCGGACAAGTACAAGACCTTGATCTACCTTGAAGCTTTGGCCTCTACAAAGGTCATTGCTCATCTTGCCCTCTGTCCCATGGAGGCCATTAAAATGAGGATGCAAACACAACCTGGATTTGCCAGATGGCCTGCAATGATGAATATGCTCCCTCCTGCTTATTTTCTAACCCAACTGTATTTCTTTCTGTGTGGATTGCAGTTTGTAAAAGGGCATTGGTCCGCTATGGGGACGCGAAATTCCTTGTAATTTTATCTTCCATTCTTTGCAATCTGCAGCCGCATCAATCTACCAAGCCCATGTCTCTGTCTGCCAATTTTTACATACTATATTTAGATTTGGAATTTTTAAAACTGTATTCTCTTCTTTTTCTGTTGAGGGGTTGTGTCCAGGGAAGCAAGGTGTGCTAAAACATATGTGATATTTATAGGTATACTGTCTATCATTTTCTATGTCACAGCGGTGCAAACAAACCTCAATGGTTGCACAATTTATCGAAAATATAAAAATTTGCATTTAAATTTTGAAATCCCTTTGAATGTTAAGTAAATTAGAGGCTAAAGTAAATCTATGTTAGTTTATCTACTCCATGTGAGCTTACCTTCTTTATGTTTATGTCTCTCCATTCTGTATATATTCAAATTAGTTTATCTGCTTGAGGTCTCTCCAGTTTGTATATATCCATGTTTTAAATTCAATTTCAATAGACCTTTAAATTCAGAGAATATGAAAACTAACACCATGTTAACTAGTGAAGGAGGCTTTGTGGTGGTGATATTCTATCACCTAGTCAAGGAGGCTTTATGGTGGATATATTCTTCACTCAGAATCAAATAAACCTAGGAATACATGCTTTAAGATCCTTTACATTAAGTTTGGACTTTTTATTTCAAAAATAAAAAGTTCAGAATTAAGTCCAAGAATAAAATATTTCAATCTCATCCCATTGCTCATATGTGAAAAACACAAACAGAATGCTATAAAAACAGAAAAATATACCTCTTGAATCTTTTCCAACCTACTGATCAATACAGTAGAAGAAACTTCCCACTTACATTTAAAAAAAAAAAAAAACCCCTTCCATATTCCTAAAACAAAACCACATTACAAAATTTCTTCTCACATAGACATTTTTAACAATTAAATGGGTCTGAATCTGTTCACTGGTTTTATTAATATATTGGTATCATTATTGCAGATACTGTGATGAAATTCGCATCATTTGAGAGCACAGTAGAAATGCTATACAAGCATGTGATCCCAACCCCAAACGAGAAATTCAGCACACCTGTTGAAGTGGGTGTGAGTTTTACAGGAGGATATATCGCTGGGATATTCTGTGCTGTCATTTCTCACCCTGCAGACAACTTGGTCTCCTTCCTCAATAATTCTAAGGGCGCTGTTGTGGCTGAGGTGGGAGAATATTCATTGAGGTGTATCAATGCAAAGCTTGATTCAAAGCATTTCAACTTTAAATTTTATGGTTTCTGAACTTTAACTTTATGGTTTCTGTATTACATCATAGCAGGTGATCACCAATTAAGTTGCCATGTAGAGAGTATACTGTAATGACATGAAGAACTAGGTGGACAAACAAGGTTTTGGAAGATAAAATGCTGGTGGATCTTCCCAGAGTCCTAACTCTAATGTACATCCTTTTCTAGGTCATAGACAAGATATCTTGTTTGAAGATTATGTATTAGTGGTCGATTTATCTGGACTATGCCTCATTTTCCACAAACATGGGGCATGGATTAATTAGAAATTGTGGATTCTTCCCCTTGAAAGTTGATAGTCAAGGCATGGCACAGAGAATTTTAACAATATGAAAAAGGCTTGCTATCAGAATGCAAATATATAAAAATGGATTTGACACAGTTAAAATGGTGATTTGAAATCATTTTGCTCTTTCTTAGTTGATATCTTGTGCAGAACATATAATACTCTTTGAATTATTAAATTAAAGTAATGTTTGTGGAATGCACACAAAATATATTATTTTTACTAAAAAGTTCATTCAGGAGTATAACCACAATCAAACCTGCATTGACTGGCTTCTATAGCGTGCATCATCGAAACCTGTTTTATAACATTCTGTGCTCCAAAGTTTCATGTGAGCCATGTTGAAAACTGTACAAGAATGGTAATTGAGATGTTGACCGAAAAATTGGAAGAAGGCCCTGGAATCCTAATGACAGGTAATCAAGGACTTAATATCCTTTCGTGCAGAGGATAAATGACTATGGACTGAAAAACTTGAAGAAAACACTGCACTGCAAATGGCAATATGAAATAAAATACTAAATGTCCTTTGGTGTAGAAGAAAAATGTTTCATGGTGTCTTTGTCCGAGGGTAAAGTGATGAATGCTGATGTTTATATGTGTTTTGCAGGGATTAAATTCAGTTCAATATATGCAAGATCTCTAACTCAACATGAGTAGGTATGAAAGTGCCATGGTACTTCCTTCTGGACACACAAGATCATAAGCATGACTGAATTGACTCGAGGAAAAGGAAATGACCTTGCTAAATGTAATGATGTAGAGGCCTCATGTGGTACCTGGTTGTCTACCAGACTATACAGTCTATCCTACCTTCCGAAGGAAACTTTTGAGTGACTCATGTCAATTTCTTCTTGTATTTGAACTCCAATAGATGTAACATTAAATTTGATTTCACCTCCATCGTTCCCAAGATGTGAATTTTTTATGCATTCTAAGTTGTTACATCTTGATCTATTGTTTATTTGTTCACACTGGAATCTTCTCTTTTACATGGTGTTCATTATTTTTGCTAAAGATCAGGCAGCTTTTCTATTGATATAATTCAAAAATACATATCATAGATATTCTGTTGCTACTAGTCTGCCACTGGGGAAACCAGACCAGTAGCACAGAATAAGCGTCTTCAGTTTTGATATGGGAATACATATAATCTTCTTAACAACATTAATAAATAGTCTGATAATGTCTGTGACCAAGCATAAAAACATAAACCTAGCTCCCCTGATTCTTAATTCCTGCAGTCATTCTGCATGTATCAGAAAAAACATAAACTGAAAAGAGAACCATGTTATGCAGTCACCTGAATGGTGGTTGGTGGTTCAGTATCCTCTTCAGAGTTTGTGAAGTCCACGTCTGCAACCTTTTTTGCTAGGATAGTCACCTTGTCATCCAGCTTCTGAAATTTCTGCAGGAACTCATCAATGCATAACAAAATTTATTGTTGGGTCTTCGAGCGCTCAATTCACACTTTTCCCATAAGCTTTTTCAATTGCCAGCAGATGTCAACTGTTTGCGTGTATGGGTCTATGGGATCTTTACTGGAATGTAAATGATATATAAAATCAAGTAGAAATCCTTTGGTGCGAAAGAAAAGTGCTCCACGGTGTCTTTGTCTAAGCGGTTAGTTATGAATTCTGATGCTTGAATTCAGGATTGGATGCCATTAGCAATCAAGATTCAGGATTGCTAATCCACAAAATCACTGCAAATGTTGTTAAGCAGTATATGCTGAATAGTCTCAAATTGTTTGTATTTTGAGTTATTAAAGTCTCAGCTCAAAGATAATCCCATCCCCATTCTCACCATATCTTTGAATGGTCTACACGTATTATTTACAAATTCCAGCCGTTGTGATATTATTAAATGTAAAGGGTAGGAATTGCCAAAACAATTTAACATGCAAATAAACAAATGCAAAATCTTTAAAATGATTGGGAACTTCTGAAATATAGACTCTTCTGGCGTTCTTACCATATAGACTCCACGATTATCAGTATCCTCTATTTGCAAATTTGGCAAATTCCCTAATCACATTGTGTGCAGGATGTTCAATGTGCTTCTTTTAGATACAAGGACTTATTTCTCAAAGTTGGGTTTGGAAAGACTTTGCTTAAAGTTGATTTCTGTACCCTATCTTTTGCAGCGCTTCTATTATTTTAATATATTTTACCTTTGTTTCCACAAGCACTGCTGTGCCAGCGAAATGGTTCAGCAAGAGGCCTCCAGAGATATATTCAAAATTCTGTAAATTTTGATTGTATCCAGTAGTAGACACGAAAACTATTGTTCAGTTTTTTTGGATGCAAATAAGCTGGTCTCTGTTGAGTGCTTGATCAATCACATGCCAAACTTTGAAAATGGTTGGGAAGTTTTTGGATAATACAACTCACTGTTTTTCTAACTATATGAACTCCACTAGTGACGATATCCATTCTTCCTAATCCGGATATATACCTGGTTGACATTTTGTACAAAATTTTCACCATGATTATATTTCAATATGATGATTGATATGGATTGTTTTAGCTCGCGATTCAACAAGAGGCCTTCAGGACTTATAATAAAAATTTGTTGACTTCAATAGCATCTTGATATTGTTGCAGCAAATTGACTATTTGGTAACAGCTGTTAATAGTTCTTCTGTGTTGATTGCAAATGAGCTTCGTGAGATACTGTGTAAAAACTCGGGAAATTTGAATTAGTCAACATGTTTGGTGCAGTTTAAGCTATGTATTGGCATTATGCTTCAGATTGATGCTAGTTCTTGAAAAGAGTTGGACTTTTGTTTACAATTCAGCTTCTTAAATTCTAGCAGCTTTTCCCTTGTTTTGTGTTGTGCACTTAGTTTTGGTTTCCCCAATTGTTCTAAGCTTCAGTAGCCTTAGGTTTTCGTCCAAACAGAGCTTCTGTTAGAGAAGAGTTGGAATTTTGTTTACTATTCAGCTTCTTAAATTCTACCAGCTTCTCCCTTGTATTGTGTTGTGCACTTAGTTTTTTCCAATTGTTCTAAGCTTCAGTAGCCTGTGGTTTTTGTCCAAACAGAGCTTCTGTTACGTGATATATTTATCTCTTTCTGGATTACATGTGATTACAACCATCTTATAGAGGGACACGAGATCTATAAAATACTTAATTTCTGTTGTTTTTTCATGTGATATGAAGCTATGGGAATACGATTTCCAGCAAGTAGTTATCAATTTTACTCTTTTTTATTTTTTTTTATTGTTGAGGTGCGATTTTCTCTGGTATTCCCTCTGCCTTTTGCCTTGTCGATCATGAGCAACCTTTTGAGCGGGAAAAACAAATTAATAATAGGTTTTTCTTATTAGAGGTTGCAGGAATATAGCTTTTTACTGAAAGTAAAAATGATACTCTAATTCGCATAATTTAAACAGTTCTAATTCGCAAAATTTAAAGAGTGCCACAATTTTCGCAATTCCAGTAAGACTTTGAGAAAATCTAGAATGAATATTTTGAAAAAAAACAAAAAAACTGGACTGAAATTTTGAAAATTAGGGTTGCAGATTTTAAGTTTCAGGCTTTTCGATGAACTTAGCGCCTACGTTAATCAGATTTTTGAAAAAAAAAATAATCCAGCTTCCAACGAGAAACTTGCCAAAATTCAGTCTCTATCGACAACACCGTTCTAAATAGTAATGTAAGACTTATGCGCAGTTACACATGATAGATACCAAACGTAAAAAAATACGAATATGTGGCTCTGACAGGCAAGTCATCCGTGTCCACATGGAGAATTTTATGATGTCAATGTCACAATTTGTATTTTAAAATAATCTTTAACTCGTAAAGTCTTCTAAGCAATTTTATGTCAATACTTCAGCCTTGCCTACAAGTGGCCAAACTCAATTAAACCTCGAATCTTATTTTTTTGGAAATGAAATATTTCTACTCTTCCCCTAGTTCTTGACCACGCTCGGCAAATCACTCTCATGCATTTCCAAACCAAAAAAAAGAGACAAAAAAAAAATCATAATAATAATAATAATTAAATAAATAAATAAAATATGAATAAATAAATAGAAATAAAATAAAATAAAGATATAATTAAAATTAAAATAAAATAGATTAAAAAAAATCTTTATTGCAAAAATAAGAATACAATAAATAAATTAATAAATCAATAGAAACAAAATAGAACAAAGATTAATAAATAAATAAATCAAATCAAATCAAAAAAAAATTGCATAAATTACAACTTAATCATATTAAATTAAAAATTAATATTTTTATTAAAATAAATATAAATATTTACAATTCAAATTAACTATTTCAAAAATATGTTTTCAGATATGGTCTTATCACTTCTACCGTTCTTGTTATGGTTTCAGCTCCTTCTTGTTATATCATTTTCAAAGCTTCAACTCTTGCTCACAACATCTTCAGAAATTTTTTCCACACTGCTCAAACCATGTAGCTCAATCCACCAATAGGTGTCTCTCCATGTAGCTCAATGCAGACTCTTCCAATCCACCAACAGGTCTCTCTCCATGTTTGATGATTCTGTTAAGATAACAAAAACATTGTGTTGAATCGAATCTACCATATCTATCCTAAGGATATTTCTTTCCTTTTATCGCCATTTATTTATTTTCTTTCATTTCCATTTGGATTGAGCACATTTGCATTCATAGCCTGCTCATGTTTTGTTCCGACAGTTCATTTCTTTCCCTATAATTTCCTTTCAAATCATTTTCCGTTTTAATATTGCTGTGGGATAAACAAATGCACAGATATCTCATTAACAGTTAACTCCTTCACCAAATCCATTTCAAAACTGACATATAATCTATTTCAACTCCCCTCTCGCGGATCTTTATACTTATGGCACAAACTTCCCCCGCAAAAACATTGCGCCTCGCGGTGAAACCGAAGATACACCATTCCTCTCCTTTCGGCGTTCCTTTGCGCCACAGGTGCAATTGCTAGTATATAGCTTCTTGGATATTATCACACTAAGAGGAAACTAGTTTACTACATACACTTATTATATAATCTTTTAGACAAAATATTTATTTTTCCAATATTGATATAGTTTCCCAAAAACAAACTAGCTTGCAAAATATGATAAACATAGAAATTTTCTCAACTTTAAGAAAAAAAAAACAAACAAAAACGTTAAAAATAAAATAATTATAAAATAAATTAAGTAATTAATTGTAAATTAATGCATATAAAACTTTTCAGAGTACATTATTTTATTTATTCATATTCTGACATGTGGTGTTTTCACTATATTAATAAAATAGCATAATATTTATAAAAACCTTTTCATAATACATTATCTTATTATTATACCTGCCACCAGTAGGTATTATACATCAGGTTTTCCTGTGATTAGACATTAATTTGTCTATGAGTAGAAAATTTTTATGATTTTTCAATAGTTAAACATTAATATTTTTATTGCTTATTTATTTAAATTATTTAAATTTATTTTTCTTACATTATATTGGTCGCATGTTTTCTCTTATTATTGCAAATGGTGTACGAAAAATTTGTAAGATCTGCCAGTGACGGTTGTACGAGGTAGCTCAAACTTTAATGAGTACAACTTCATCCGCCCTTGTAAACCTTGTATGAAGTCTAATTTCAAGGCAACATTATTTCCTGCAGATGCGCTGGAGACCTACCTTATTAACTCTGTCATGAATTCGAGGCAACATTAATTCCTCCAGTACTCCTTCACGTGATATTTCTTGTTTCCAATTCCAAGGTCGTGATCTGATTGAAGTTCTCGATCTAGTGACACTTGTATGGTGATGATCGCTTAGGGTTTAAAGCATTTTGCGGTTTAAGAAGCTCAATCTACAGTGCTCATTTCTCTTTGGGTTTCTGCGAAGAGCCAAAAATTTCTCTTTATTATTTTGGTTGGGAACAGAACTCGCAGTTTAGATGAACCGAGTCACTGCTACCTATTAGCTCTTCATTATCGTGGAGTTCTGATAACCCGTGGCTTAATATCTTCTCGTTATTAGCTACTGGTTAGCTTAAGATTTATGATGTTTTCGGTTACTCATTTGCTAATATTTATTACGATTATAACTTATTTCTTTCTGCTCCCTGCTGGCAACCTAATTCGGAGGCATCCTACTCCAGAGTATGCGATTTCACAGTCACACCGGTGTAGGGAATCCTCAATTTGCTGGTTTCCTTTCAATCAAGAACGGTAACAATAATTTTACCCATAAATTTGAGCAAGTTAGGTAGATGCAATTATTACTCCCTTGAATATTTGGTTGTTGGTTATATGCATCTCAGTGTTTTGATATGTGACTGTATCTCTTTGAATGTAGCCAGCAATTTGATAGTGTATACCGTGGAGATCATTCTTCTATATATCTTATGCTTCACGGTAGAATTCTCTGGGATTTTCGTTCTCTGCTATTTTTGTGTGTGATAAACTGAAACCCATTCTAGATGTTCATCCCAAAGAGAGCATTCGTGTTTGATTATATAGATATATTGGCATCTCCAATACCTGCATGGATTCTATCGATAGTGAGTGACTTCATGATATTGGTATTTTTACATGTGTATAGTTCTTGACAATTTTCCTGCCTTTTTTGGCAGGGTATGATCGATAGTTGGGAGGGGCTGCCAGCTAAGATTTCTGTACAAATGGCTGATGTTCCAAAGTCAACACATGCAAATGGAGATTGAAATCAATATGAAGTAAATAATCTTGGGCCTCTTATTTTTTTTGCCCCTTTTCTATAACCAGTTTAACGATAAGGATAGAGTTGTTTGTTTAAATGTTAAATCGTTTCAAGAAGCTAAGGACTTAGAGTGCTAAATTTGGGTAATTCAGTTTTTGAGTTTTTGGTCTTATTCTTACTAGGTTTCCAGGTTAGGACCAGCGGGATTCATGAATTAGATATTGCTTATTGTTCATACCTGTTTCAACTATCCACCTAAATTGAAGATGCTTTAGAGACTGCTTATTGTATATACTGTTAACAGGTGTGTCGGTACATGTGCTTCCAGTGGATAGATGGGAAATTTATCTATGGAAAATTTTTAACACACCAGTTGTTTTGCTATAACTACCATATTCTGTGCATTAGGTTTTCATAATACCACTTTTAGTTATTTATGCACCTGAAGAGTATTCAATTTCTTCTTTTTCTCCATTACAATTTTTTTCCATTGGAAAATTTAGTACTTTCCTCTATTATCATTAACAGGATCTTGAACCATTGGCAGGCTAAGATGTAGTGTATGGAGGAGCATAGCTGAGGTCTTACTCCACAACAAGATTAACTTCTTGTTGCCTTTCGGACCTGTTGCTGCTATTGCAGCTACATTCAATGTGAAACATGTAAGTAATCAATGCTTCTTGGTTTTAATTTTGTTACTGATAATTGAATTGTTTCATCGTTGCTTCAGTCACCTTGTTTGCAGAGAGTTGTGTGCTTATGGGGCCAGTAAGGCCTAAAATTTTTTAAATTATCTTTATGCCAGAAACTTTTTCCTTTCTCAAGGAAACTCAAAAGGTAGGAATATAAACTTACCTTGAAGGTAAGTTTATAGATTGATGACATATCATAAATTTCATCATAAAATAACAGAACATTTCTTTCATTCCACTTGTTAATATGGCCAGAGAATCAAACTGTGTTTCTTTTGATGTCATTATATTTCACCTATTGTGACAAGATATGTTGCAGTGGACATCATGACTATTTCATTCACAAATATGAGAGGGCATGTGGTGTCTTTTTAATAACCATAGACACTGTAATTTATTCGATGGCTGGCACTAGAAGTTTCATATATGGGTTTCATTTTAGATTTAATTTCATATAACGATATTGAAAACCATTGAAATTTCATATATGGATCTCATTTCTAACGATGTGAGTGATTTCATATAAACATTGAAATTTAAGAAAATTTAAGATTCAACAAATTTTTCCATAAGAATAACATATAAACAAAGGTAACAATTGCAATGCAATATAGTCTTTAGTCTTTACCTCATAATAGCTACTAGTTCCTCTGCTCTAGCTAGCTTCAGACCTTAATTTTTCCCATCGAGATTTATTGATTTAAAGTACCATGATATGTCAAACTCTGTAATTTCTAATTCATAGAAAAGAGAAGTTCACTTTTAACTTTATTTTGTTGGTGTCTACAGGTAAGGCATTTTAAATTTATATATGGAGCACATCTACATCTACTCCTTGAACGCATCAATTCCTAACTGTTTGACTATTGTGGGGTTTTTGCACCAAGTCAGTTCTCATCTGCATTTGATTATTCAACATTCCGGTATATATGGGATGGAATGTAGCCAGTCATTAATTTTATATATGTCAGAAATATAGTTCCTTAAATATCTTCCGCCCAGATTTTTACTATTTTATAGAATTGTATCATGTTGGGACTGGACAAGGACTGTAACATTTTATTAGTATGGGACTTCCTTCTGGAAGAACTTTAAGCTTACTCTATATCATTAACGCCCTGTGATGATATAAACTAGTTTTCTGTTGGTGCAAACTACTTCTTTTGACTATTTAAAGTGAAATAGAAAAATTAGATTTAAATGTACAGATATATATATATATATATATATATATATATATATATATATATATATATATATATATATATATATATATATATATATATATATATATATATATATATATATATATATATATATATATATATAGTATAATAATTTTGTATTGCAATTCTCATATTTAGTACAGATCTTGTGTCAACGTAGAATATACACAGTATGAGCTATGAAGGTTATAACTCATTAAAGAATATAACTTAATAAAAAAAAATTAATGTCTCAGACATGTTTATGCATAGTTAATTAAATCTGCTTTCAGAATAAGCAAGAAATTGAAATTTTCTGATGTACTAGTATTAAATAATTTTCGCACATCCCTCTGCTTCTATGATATTCGGTTTCACAAGTACATTTACAAAACATAATAAATAATTATTTTAATATATATCCATAACCTGACCAGTCTGTGGCGAATCTTCCAGATTTATAACGAAAAGCGTTATGAAATCATGTTTCTTTTTGCATCAATAAAGAAAAGGGTGCCAGTGTCAAGTTTTAAATGGTTATGGGTCAATCTGAGGTCACACGATCAGTTATATGGAATCATGCCACATGTGTGATCATCATTTGTCGTCCATAATTTCACTTAACCTCTCTCATTTGTCTTTATCTCTCTCATATTGGAAACTTACCTTTTAAATTCATCCTTGAGAGTTTTTGTTTGAAATATTTCCCTATTACCTCTGAATTTAGTTGTTGTATCATCTTCAGAAAATTACAGCTTTGTCTGCAAGCACCTTAATGTACAATTTTTTTCTTTTCAGGTGTCATACCATCAAGGACATCGTAGTGTTAAGAGAACTGTCCATGCAGAAGAAGACTAATAAACGAGGCTCGGTTGTCAGGTATGGGCCCATGTATATAAAATTACTCAATAAGGATCCTTTCTTTTCAAAAGCCTTCATCAGTCTTGGGTGCATGAGGTTCTGCCAGAAATTACAAGGTTTTCACGCCCAGATTTGAAAGGAATTTGCAGTGAATTTCATGGGCACTGCATCAAAGGTGGTTGTGTTGAGTTTTATGGTGTCTCCTGAAACAATTGCCCAAGCTACAGAGATTCTAACAATGGGAGAAGAGTGGTTTAAAGCCACTAGGTTCAAATTACATAACTGTTATGAATTCATGAAACCTGAACACATTCGAGTGGATATGACATCTTCGATCCCAAGGAGCTACCTTAAAAAAAACTACTCCAAACTACTGCTTGTAATTAAAAAATACTTCATATGTGAAGGGAGGTTCCATTTGATTTATCAGTATCATTTCAAAATATTGCTACATTTCACTGGTAAGCAACCTTTAGACCTTCCATTTTTATTATTTAGAAGCCTAGGCAAGATGTCAGACAAAGTTCAAGCTAGGCCAGAAGGTAGTGAAACTTCAATTTTTCATCATAAATTTATCAAGCTACTGGTTTTGGTGGAGTTGAAAATTTTGAATAAATACTAGGCCACATTCCTATTTCTTAGTGGTTATGAATTAGATGCATTAACACCTAAGAAGACACCTAAATCAAAAGCCACTCCTTCAAGCAAGAGTGATAAACCTATAGCTAGAAAAGAGGGTGAAAATGAACAGAAAATTGAGCCCATTGTAGAGCCCATGGATGTTGAAATAGAGCATGCAAGGGAAACAGAAGTTCCACAACCCACACCTACAAATAGGAAGTCCAGGCCCATCAAAAAGAGTGGAAGAGTAACTAGGAGCCAAACACTAGGGAAAGGCAACCTTGAAGACATTATTCAAACCATAGACATAGAAGAAACTCCAGTGGTCAAAGTTGATTTTAAAGGAAGCAAGAAGGAAAAGAAAGGCCTAGTTGCCAAAAAACCCGATTTCTCAGATGAAGATGTTGGTTTTGTATTCAATCCAAGAAAACCACTTACCAAATTGCAGCTTTCCAAGGGTTTCATGGCTAGCAAAAATACTGAAGTGACAGAAAAAGGTAAACAACCTGTGGCAAAAGACATAATTGACTTATCTCCTGCAAAGATAGAAATAATTAAACAGAGGAAAGGTAAATAGAAAGTCATGGAAAAATATGAAGTGAAACTTTTGAATGAGCAGATGAGAGAAGCCAGGGAGGAAGTTATTGAAAAAAAGTTGGAATTGGAGGAAGCCAAGCTAGAAAGAAAAATGGTGGAAGAGTTCAAAGAAAAGGTAAATGAGAAAATCAATAATTATGATGAGGTTTTGACCAATGCAAATAAATTGCTGAAGAGGACCCTTCCTCTACGCGAGGTAATAAAGCATACAAGAAAGAAGAATATTTGGTTGCAGACAGGGAGAAAGAAACTTAAAATTTAAGTGAAAGAGTTAGAAGAGCAGATGGAGATGATACAATCAGAGCTCAAGAGAAAAGGTTTAATATCAACAGTCATAGATGAACTTGTGGAAACTGAAGCCTCTGTTGCCAAGGGTGAAGCCTCTAAGGTTTGAAAGAAGGATAAAATACCTTTTTGATATTTTTGAATCATTTGAGATTATTACTTGCAGAGCCATGGGAAAATTTTGAAAAAAGAAAACACAATTTTCAACTTTTCTACCAATTAGGCAAGTTCGTAGCGTGTCTTATGCTTAAAGCCCAGAAAACAATACGACCTCATTGTAGATTATTTTTGGATGTATATCACAGGTGTTAGCTTGAAGGATGCACGTAAAGGATTGTGTTTGGCTATTTTAACCTATTAAACAACCTCACATCAGTAAAGGGAGCAAATAGTTTACAGAACTGGTCAAAGTCAAAGGTGCTACGAACTTTCACAACAGACCTGCCTAAAGTCCTCTGTTTCTGTAGTGAAGAATTTTTTGCATATTTTTCAAGTTTTGATGGTATTTTTGAGATAAGCCAACCACGTGGAAAGGTTAGGAGTCATCAGGTGAATGTTTTGATCGAGTCATGCTAATCTACAAAGCCTTTCAGTTTTCCAGCTCATTATTGAGGCACTCATCAACCATTATGACACCACCTCCTAAAATTTAGGAATACATGTATCCTGACTTGATGGGAGAAATTATGTTTTATTAATGGTCAATGCCACCTAGGCACATGACTTTCTCAATGTAAATATTCAATTTTAAAGTCAATTATTGTAATAAAGATGTTGTAGAGTCCTATTAGGTTTCTAAGTCCTAAAAATAGATGTTTTCAGTTTTATCTCCTTGTAATAGGCTTTTAGTTAGATTAGGTGTCAACAGAATGATTCGAAGGTCCAACCTTGTTGGCAGACCCAATGTAAATATGCCTAAGCCTATTAATAGGCATATTATTGAAGGAGAGAGGGTTGAATGATGTTTACTATAGACCTACTATTTTAAAAACGTTTTCATCAGTAATATACAGTGGTGGCTTTCTTCTCTTCACTAGAGATTCATTGATGTTCTCATGAGTGTTTGTATTATGTATTCTGAAATTTTATCTTTAGTATTCTGATGTTTGATTACTTAGAATTCATGTATTACATGCTCTAACTTCCTGTGAACAATTATAATGTTGTGAATTTTATCTTTCCATTAGAACATCTATATGCATCAGCTTCCATAAGAGCAGTTCACATTTCATTGAGTTCTTTACACCGACTCCATATGCCCAGTGGTAGTGATTTCTCCACAGCTTTCACCTGCATAAAAACACACTTAAAACGCTTTTTCAGAGTTAGCCATCTTTTCAAATTCAATTACATAAAATCATCTTTATCTTTGAGATAACTCTCTCAGGCTGGAAAGGCTAAATTTTCAGTAAAAAGTAGGTTTGAAAGAGTTACTCTAGGTTGATTGTTGAAGCAACCCATCAGTATCAATTTAGTGATAACAACCCCTTTTTGATCTGAGACGTGAGGTTATGCAAGCCTTCTTACGCCACACCAATGGACTTATGAATCTAACAACCTTGAAGGAAAGCGATTTTTCAGGAGAAACATATCTGGAAAGGATAGGCTTGACTCTAACAAAAATAATTTTGGCTATAACATTGTAAATAGCATTACAAAGAGAAATAGGAAAAAATCGAAAAAATAGAAATAATGATTGGTTTTTGGAATGAGGACTATGAAAGTGGAGTTAAAAGTTCGGAATATTCAACCCTCCTTTATCGACTCCTCAATGACCGCAAGCAAATCCTGATCGAGAAATTCAATAAGATTCAAAAAAAAAAATCACCCCCAACGATCTAGAGTAGGACTTTTGTCCCTTTGAATGTTGTGAAGGATTGATTTAAGCTCATCCACATATACTCCTTCCATTAATGCACTATTTTTGTCTTCATCTATCATACACGGAAAGAACTGGGCTATTTGAATTACTTCTACAATAGATGAAACCTGGGGAGTTTTAAATTAGTCCTCAACAAAATGTTTACCCAAATTGACTATAACCCATCGAAATAAGATATCTTAGTATCTTGGTCATCTTTTAAACTCCATATGGTATTCATAAATTTTTGGCACTTTGCAAATGCCTAAAAAAAAAAATTTAATTAATTAAATTAAATTAAATCAAAAAATTAAAAAATTAAAAAATTAAATTAAATTAAATTAAAAAAATTAAAAAAATTGTATTTTCATCCCCACTCTTAAGCCAAACAACTCTACTTTTTAAACGCCATTCCTCCTCTCTGGATTATAGAAGGCTGATCATTCTACATTCGATGGACAACAACATAAACTTTGAAATGGGAACTATAAACAAAAAACAGAACTCTATCCAAACAAAACCCAAAAAACATGAAAAACAACCCAAAAACGAAAAGTGTGTATTCTGGAACGAGGTTTTTTTTTCCAGGGTTAATTTGCAAAAAAAATAAAAATGGTAGTAGAACCAATTTTCATGTGCCAAATAAATGGAAAAAACACATGAATGTTGGTACTAGGATGCCATTTTTATTTTCCGGGTATAATTTCAACATATTTTTAGTAATGACGTTAAATATAAAATAATGAGATTTTAAACACATTAAAATTCTAATAATTTGTATACATGTCATTTAACATATAATATCATGACACTAAAATTCCCTAAAATTATAATTATTTTCAACCATAATGTTAAAGATAAAATATATTTCACAATTTTTCACCCATAGAATTAAAAAACATTAACTTTTCAACATATTTCAACCATGATATTATGAACAAATTATATGACTAAAGTAACCCAATGAAACATAAATTATTTCTACAAGTAATTGTTGCATTGTGAATATTTTAGAAATTAATTCATCATAATTAAAACATATAATCCAAAAAACATAAAAATGACTCATAACTTCATGTAAGATCATAGGGAAGTTAAAATATCATTTTCATTGCTCAATGCAAACATCATTTATATCAATTGTCTTACACAATTATTCAAAATCACTCATATTTTCTTGCACACCATCAAAATTCACATCTTCAGATGAATGACTGGATGCAGATGAAGATGTTCCATATTCTTCTCTTTCATCAACTAGTGCCCCATATTAGTCAACATGCATGCCCACCACTTGAGGTTTCAAAAGTCTTCTAGTTCTGTGATTGGGTTCAATAGATTGCCATCTCAACATTTTTTCTTGTGGTGGAAACCTCTTAAGAATCTCGATCGTCCTGGAGTGAAGAGTTCCTCTCTTTGTTAAATTGAAGTCATAAACAAGTGTGCCAACTTCCTCCAATTTTAAGAGGTTTGTGCAGCGACGATTTATATTTGTACCCTTTGTTTTTCTCTTTCTGCCAATTTTTTTATCAACTACCATTCTGGCTTGTACACACCACTGAATGGGCATGTATTTGTGGCATACCAATGTACTTTGACACCTGTAACATCTTCAATTTTGATAATCACATTTATAACCTTGGAAACCTAGAATGGATAGCCATGTGGATCTTCCTGTGCTAAGACTACGATCTTGCAAACCTCCATAATATCTTGTACTAAACCCCTTTAAAGTTCTTCCACGGCTTCACGTTTTGCACGAGATCTTCTGGAACCAATATACAATTCTCTTTCCTCCACTTGTATAGAATTAATAATACCTTTTGATTGTTGTTGTTCAAGAATGTTTGTTTCCTCTTGTTCATTTGACACATTTTGTGGCCAAATAAATGGAGTCTTCAAAAGCATATCTTCATTTGTTGGTCTTGAATGTGTAGAAATTGTATACAAGATGTATGTATATATCCAGATTCTCCTGATCTAACAATATTTTATCTTCTTGCTAAATACAGAATCCTTCCACTGTTAATCTCTTGCGGAAATATAAAACCTCAAATGCAAACACATGAAGCAATAAAAAGAATCGCACATAACATAGTTGTTTAACGGGAAAGCCTGAAGCTGAAAACCCCAACTATCATACATTATGTATCATGGAGATCATGTAACAATATCATCCAAATATTAGTACATCAAGCTCTCAATTCAAAGAATCGTCACACACTAATCAGAAGAAATCTGCAAATCCATGCACTGATTTCTTGCCACCTGATAGCCTGCCTCCACTACGCAATCCCTGGTGAATAAGACCCCTGAATTAATTCGAATCTACCTTGCTTGCACTACGCAATCCTCATTGGCAACTCCAATGTGTGTGTGGTGCAATCAATGCATCACTATAGTCACAACGAATAGTCCATCTTGCCCTTTCACCTATCTCTCCACTGGGTCTCCACTGAAACTGACATGAACTATAGTTAACTGTTGTATTTGTTCAGTTGATTAATGAGTTATTATTTTTGAATTAATTAACTAATTAATTCACTCCACTCTCACTAGTGTATCATTCAGTTAGACTAGATACAACTAGCTCGATCGAGTTTAACTCCATTAACTGAGTTAAACTAAATAACAACTCCATGAAGTACTCTTCCAACTCTATCATAACTTTGCCACTTTAGTTATAACTGAGTCCTCCATGCATGAACCACCAGTAAACCCTAGGACATGTGTAATTCCTTTAGCCCACTGATTTTCCAAATCTGTACACTGAAATTAAGCGCTGCAAGAGAATAAGTTGATGTTTATTGTCAGATTATTATTAAGAGCTAATAATAATCAACACTTCTATTTTTAGATCGACGATCTATAAACAGACTTTACCCAATATTATAAAAATAGAATTTCATCTATTTTTCCAAATTGACCAACCATCCACAAATAGCATCCTGCAACTTCTAAAATATGATCACCATGTCTAAAAATAGACATAGTCTAAAAATAGACTTACACCTAAAATTAGCCTGCGGGCCCACTTAGTGAAGGTGACTGATTTTCACTAAGCTCATCATCTTGTTGAATCTCAACACTCCCTCTCAACAAGATAGGGATTATCCTTCACCTCAATCCTTCCTCTATGGTATTCAAAATTTCTCCTGGTGAGCGCCTTCGTTAGAATGTACTGAAGCAACATGATCTTCTGCTGCACACAATCTCTGATATGATGATACCGGATATCAATATGTTTAGATCTATCATGAAACACATGATTAATAGAGAGTTTAATGCAACTCTAATTATCACAATGTATCACTGTAGGATCTAAATGTGAACCGAACAAACCAACTAGGATCTTCCTCATCCAGATAGCCTCACATGCAACTTGACTTGCTGCCATGTATTCTACTTCCACTGAAATGAGTGCCACGGATCTTTGTTTCATGTTGTACCAAGAAACTGCTGTAGATCCAATACTGAAAATCCCTCCTGATGTGTACTTTATGTCCATTGGGCTACGTGCCCAATCTGCATCCGTGAAGCCATGCAAATTCACCTCATCCATTTGTCTGTACCACAAGCCATTCTTAGATGTGCCCCTAAGATACCTTAGGACATGCTTGCCTGCCTTCCAAAAGAGTTTGGTAGGCTTAACCATCGCTTGTGAAAGCTGGTTCACCACATAGTATATTTCCAGTCTTGTATTAACTAAATACATGAGCGAACCCACCAACTGTCGATAAACAGTGGCATGCACTACCTCTGCCGATGTAGCATCCTCTTTCCTCCAATTTTCTGGAAGAGGAGTGTCGATAGGCTTGCAGCCTTGCATGTGAAACTTCTCCAGTGTCTCCCGAGCATACTTGCCTTGAGACACAAACAATTCACCTTCCCGCTACCATATTTCCAATCCAAGGAAATAATGAAGGACGCCCAAATCCTTCATCTCAAACTCCTTTGCAAGATGTTCCTTGCATGAGTGTATCAACTTCTCATCACTCGTTAGTATTAAATCACAAAAATAAATAAAAATGATTAAAATATTACCCTCCACCACAATTTGGTATAGGTTTGCATCCACCTCACTCTTGGTGAAGCCAAGTTCCAGTGAAATAGTTGTCGATCCATGTGTACCAAGCACGAGGTGCTTGTTTCAACCCATACAACACTCTTTTGAGTCTGCACACATGTGACTTGCTGCTAAAGATCTCAGATCCTTCAGGTTGCTCAATGTACACCTCTTACTCAATGATCCCATTAAGGAACGCAGTCTTCACATCCATCTGATGAATGTGCCAACCCATCTACGCTGAGAGAGTAAGGATGGTCCTTATGGAAGAATAATTTGCGATAGGTGCAAAGGTTTATTCATAATCAATCCCCTCAATCTATGAGAAGCCTTGGGAAAAAAACCTTTCCTTATACTTCTTGACTCTCCCATCAACAACTTACTTTACCTTGTAGATCCATCTTGATCCTACAACTGATTTACCCACCGACCTTGAAACAATCTCCCAAGCACTTTTTCTAGAAATGGAGTCATACTCCTCCACCATTGCATCTACCCATGTGGGCTCCTGCACTACTTCTTCAAAAGAAGATGGATCTATCACGACACACTTGCTCATAAGAGCCATGTATCCAGTAAATCAATCAGGTGAATGTCTCTGTCTGTGTTGTGATGTAGGGACTCCTACATTCTGTGCCACATCAAGCTTCAGTCTCTCAGCTTCTGTGGTACACTTTCTGCCTTGTCTGATGTTTGGTTCTGCATGAGTGGACTCCTCCACTCCATGAATCTCCTCATGTGGCTGATCCACATCTAGAGGCTCATCTTTTGGAACAAGAAGTTCCTCCTCTACATGCAAGTGTAGCTCCCTCTCAAGCGACAACTGCATGGCTTTCACCTCATTGAATTTTATATCTCGTCACACCACATTCATCCGACTGTCTGGCAAATACACACGATAATTATGGGGTGTTTCTGTGTACCCCACAAATATCCCAACTTCTGCAGTTAGCTCTAGCTTCTTCCTGGCATCCTTTTTCACATGAATGTAAACATATAAGCCAAAAATATTCAAGTGAGAAATATCAGGCTTCTTACCAGTAAAATATTCTTCAGGCGTACTCATGCCAAGTACTCTATGAGGACAACGATTTTTCACATAAACCGCAGTGTTTCATGCTTCCACCCACAAGTGCATTGGTAGGCCCTGGTCATGGAACATAGCTCGTGCAACACCCATGATGGTTATGTTCTTCCTCTTTGCGACCCCATTCTGTTATGGGTTATGAGGCGCTATGAGTTCTCTTCGAATTTCTTCTTTGCTACAGAAGTCTTTGAATTCGCTCGAGATGTATTCACCACCATTATCACTCCATGGAGCTTTCACTTGCTTCCCATAATCCTTCTCCACCAATGCTTTAAACTCACAGAACTTTGAGAATGTTTCGCTCTTCTTCTGCATGAAGAAGTTCCATCATCTGTAATAATAGTCATCAACAAATATAACATAATACTTGTGTTTTGCTGTTGAAGCAACCAAGAAAGGTCCACACACGTCTGTGTGAATTCTCTCAAGGATCACCAAAGCACATTTATCCTTCTCATGAAAGGTTTTCTTCACAAACTTACCCATAGTACATCCCTTGCACTGATCTAACTATGCAAGAGTACCCTTGGGAAGTCCAGTAGAAATCTGCTGCAAAATCTTCAAAGCGCCATGGTGAAGATGGCCCAATCTCCTGTGCCATAATTCGCCCTCATCCAGGCTCATCACTTCTTCTGCTTTGCCCATCATTGTAGCACAACCATCTACCTCCAGCTTGTAGAGATTCTTAACTCGAATCCCTATCCTCTTGGTTTGACCCATTTTTTTATGTCGCGGGAAATTTTTTCCATCGCTAAAAAAAATGTCCTAACCTTTGTCTTCCAACACTGCGACCGAGACCAAGTTTTTCTTCAGACCTGGAACATGCATAACATCTTTCAACAGAAATGGATTACCTGACTCTCTCTCAAAGGTAATGGTCCCAATTTCGGTCACACTGTATCGACCATCGTCGCCCATCTCTATATGCATTTAAAGGTCCTTCTCCTCCAAGTCACTAAACAACTCCTTGTCTCCCGTCATATGGAAAGATGCACCAATATCAAGATACCACACCGATCCCATAGAGCTTGAAACCAAGCATGCGATCAAAGAGAAATCAAGTTCAAATTGCGAGGTTGAGGCCTCTCCAGCTACAACTCCAGCAGCCTTCTTGTTCTTCTTCTTCTATGGGCAGTTAGTGGCGAAATTCCCATGTTCGTGACAGTGAAAACACTTCACCTTGGAAAAATCCTGCTTCTTGACTTTAGCTTCAGATTTTGGATGGGATTTCTTCCCCTTCCCTTTCCTTGTGTTGGTAGCCAAAGCACAATTCTCTTCATCTTCATTCTTCGATGAAGAGCCATCCCTAGTACTTCGCCTTATCTCCTCCTGCACAAGATCTGACCAAAGTCGCTCCCATCCCGGCAGTTTCTCCCGTCCATTGACAGAGTCTTCGTAGCTATGGGGTGAAAATGTGAAGTTGGGAAACACTTTTTGCCCTTTTTTGACGTTGAAAATTGTAATTTTCTATGTTTTTCAACTTCAACTCCACTAAACTCATATTTTTATTGCAAATTATGCTTTGACATAAAAACAAGAATTGTAGAGATTTTTCTTACCTCCATACCCATATTTTTTATAAAAAAAAAGATTGACATATAGAGGGGTAAATTTCTTGTTTACTAACTGCATATACTTGAAATTTTCAGGCAAACATAAATAGTCACTTTATAATCCTTTACTTTTTTTAGGGAAGGTTATTCATTTTTTGGAAAAAAACCATAGCATCATAATCTGCATATATTGCACTAGTGCACAGACTATTTTTCGGTAATTTTCAGATTAAATCACTATTTTTTATTATTTTTTGAAATGGACGAAGACAAAAAAACAATGATGTTTCAGTACATTTTATGATCCTTTGATTTTCTTTTCAATGTGATCGTCAATAAGAAAAATGAGAGTACCCTTTTGAAGTAGACAGGGAGAGGAAGTGCAATATGATTTTTTTGAATTTTTTGGTGTCCTCATTTGAATGTTATTGAATTTTCATTCAGTGCAATTTTTCGAACAATGAAATTCCACAGTGACACAGTTTAGTAAAAAATTAATAAAAAATTGAATTTTTTAATGAAACTCCACAAATCTCATATCATCAGAAACTAGATTCAGAGATGAATCTAATGGTACTTTGTCCGACATATAACATTTTGTTTTTTTAGGTGTTCTGCCCCTTCAAAGTTGCAGGTTCCTGAAAACAGCAGAATTTTCTGTGTTTTTCGTTGACCAGAAACTCTCGGCCGAGATCATGTCTCGGACGAGAAATTTATGAAACTCTCGACCGAGAGTTTAACCCGCCTAAAGTTACATTTAAACGCACGGCCAAACTCTCGGCCGAAAGTTTAAAAAACTCTCGGACGAGAGTTTGCGCCCGAGAGTTTACCCGATGAAACTCTCGTATGAGAGTTTAGAAAACTCTCGTATGAGAGTTTTATTCCTATAATAAAACACAAAAATTATTAAGTTTCTAGAATTGGTACGTTATATAATTTAAATATTACTTTATTAAAATTAGAAAATGATATAAAATAATAAAATAATAATTTTATTTTAAATTATTTTATTATTATTAATGATAAAAATACATGAAGATTTAATTAAATAAAATTTGTTACAATATTTTGTAATATCAATGTTATATAAAAAACTAAAAATATTTTTATATAAAACTAATTGATATATTAATATAAATATAAATAAAATTCTAAAACATAAATCAAAATAAAAACAACTATATATAATTTATATAATATTTTTTTTGAAATTAATGAATAAATTTAAATTTAAAAAACAATTGACTAAATGCAATGAGGTGATAAAGGAGACAATGCATAGCACCTTAATATCGTTATAAATTCTTGGAAATCTCGAGAAATTTTTGAAGTGAGATGAGCTTCTTGGAATGAGTCACTTTATCTTCCACTTCAGTTTCACACGATTAACTTGAAAGGAAGTCTATTTTCCTAGGTATGGATGTAAGGGAATGAACAATATTATTTGAACATTGAGTGAGATGCCCTTCTTGGAATGGGTCCTCCTATATTCCACTTTAATTTCACAAGATAAATTGAAAATGAAGTTTATTTTCCAGTATGAAGGGGGATAAAGAATATTATCCAAAAGACATGAATGTTAAGTGTGACATCCCAAGCGTAAGGTGTGGATTGGAGAATTATAGTTATTATAAAACTAATTCCTTGACCCTTTAACCCTTGACCCATAATTCTGACCCTTAAACCCCAATTTTAACCCCTACTTCTAAACCCTAAACCTCTTAAACCTTAAACCTCTAAACCCTTAACCCCTAACCCATTTACCCCCACTAAACCTCTAAATCCCTAACCCATTTAACCCCTACCCCTAACACGTTAACCCCTAACCCATTTAAGCACCTAAACCCCTAACTCCTAACCCCTAAAATCCTTAACTGCTAAATCCCCTAACCCCTTAAACCTCTAAACCAATCCTAACCCATTTAACCCCCTAAACCTCAAAACCCCTAACCCCTTAAACCCTATTTCCCAACCCATAACCCTTGACCCCTTAAACCGTATTTCCTAACCCCTAAACCCTTAACCCCTAACCAATTCAACACCCTAAACCCCTAAAAACCTAACCCATTTAAGTGTTTATTCCATTTAACCCCCAAAACCCTAACCCCTAACCCCTAAAATCCTTCACTGCTAAATCCCCTAACCCCCTAAACCTCTAAACCTATAACCCATTTAACCCCCTAAACCCTAAACCTCTAAACCCTTAACCCCTTGTTGGACCATAAAAATGTATCTTTTAAACACCTAATTAGCCTACATTAATCATCAATCCGGGAGCATATGTTTATCTGAAGAGTGTACTCTATCTGAGGCTGCGATTATCTAAGAGCAATGCTTGTGAGGATGTAGCACAGAAAAAAGTAATAAATGCTTGGAAAGGAAACCTAATTACAATGACAGGAATGTAAAAAGCTAAACTACAACAATCTTGATGAACATCGATCAGGGATGCAGTAGCAATAACTTGTTCCCCTAGAAATCGATGCAAGATGACCAAATCTGGGGACTCTAGAGAGTATATCTCTATCCACTATAGTTCAGTGATCTTAAAGCAAATGGAACAACTGAAAGGGAATGAAATCTAGAAAAGGAACAACAGCATGAAATAAACAGCAATTGCAATTCTTAAAAGAAACAACACTTACAATCCTAATGCAAATTGAACAATTAAATCTTAAACTCGAACCTGTCGACAGTTAATTGCAATCCAACCACAAACCATAGATGAATGGAACAACACTTACTGTAATTACAGAACAGAAAAATCACAAGGCAGTAACGAGATAACTGATCGTTAAATGTAATTGCGAAGGAATGAACAACAATGATTCCCGCACTTACTTCATCAATCAATGAAGAACTCTGTAAATGATCATGGTCTTCCAGGTCTTCCCTGGTTTGGTGGCCATAATGGGAATGCCACTTCACTATCTTCTCTATGATCACGGTAGGCTGGCTCTTAATGAGACCCCCTATCCTCCATCTGCAAAAACATTAAAATATGTCAATATTTTCCTTTTTCAAACAGAAATTTTCCTCAGTTATTCATAAGGGATGGCTCAACACTCCTTAAGAGTAGGAATGGTGGAAGAAGTCTGAACATCTCAATAGAAGAAAAATATATACCCCTATTTCCATTTCAAAAATAAATATCAAAGAAAGCTTATAATATGTGGGAAAAGAACCAATCATGATAAAAATAATCGATCAAATTAATTTAATGGTGATAAAATAGCAATGTTATGTTACTGTTGATGCTGCTTTTTCCTCTTTTTTCCTTATTACTTAGACAATTCCCTTATAAATGACGATTTCTTTTGATTTGCTGATTGCAGTAATCCTTAATTTGTATGATCGTTTATGATATTTTTGCCTTGAAAGAAAGATCAAAAATTCAAAATGCAAGCTTAAAACAACGAAAAAAGAATCATTCAAAAAGTGTTTTTCCTTTAAAAGGGACAGCAAAAACAATCTGCGAAATTGTTGTTCCTTTCGAAAGGAACAGCGAAAAAATACTCTGCTGAAATGATGTTCCTTTAGAAAGGAACAACAAAAACACTGCGCGAAACTGTTGTTCCTTTCAAAAGGAACAGCAGAAAAATACTCTGCAGAAATGTTGTTCCTTTAGAAAGGAACAGCAAAAACACTGCGCGAAACTGTTGTTCCTTTCAAAAGGAACAATAGAAAAATACTCTGCGGAACTGCTGTTCCGTTAGAAAGGAACATCAACGCGAAAAAACACACCATTTTTTTATTGTTTTTTTTTTTCATTTTTAAAGCAATCCAAATTCAAACAAAATAAATACGTATTAACAAAGAAAACTCTCGTATGAGAGTTTAGAAAACTCTCGTATGAGAGTTTAGAAAACTCTCATATGAGAGTTTAGAAAACTCTCATATGAGAGTTTTAAAAACTCTCATCCTAGAGTTTTTTCAACTCGAGTTTTATTCCTATAATAAAACACAACAATTATTAAGTTTTTAGAATTGGTACTTTATATAATTTAAATAGTACTTTATTAAAATTAAAAAATGATAAAAAATACATGAAGATTTAATTAAATAAAATTTGTTACAATATTTTGTAATATCAATGTTATATAAAAAAATAAAAATATTTTATATAAAACTAATTGATATATTAATATAAATAAAATAAAATCCTAAAACATAAATCAAAATAAAAACAGCTATATATAATTTATATAATAATTTTTTTGAAATTAATGAATAAATTTAAATTTAAAAAACAATTGACTAAATGCAATGAGGTGATAAAGGAGACAATGCATAGCACCTTAATATCGTTATAAATTCTTGGAAATCTCAAGAAATTTTTGAAGTGAGATGAACTTCTTGGAATGGGTCACTTTATCTTCCACTTCAGTTTTTCACAATTAACCTGAAAGGAAGTCTATTTTCCTAGGTATGGATGTAAGGGCATGAACAATATTATTTGAACGTTGAGTGAGACGCCCTTCTTGGAATGGGTCCTCCTATATTCCACTTTAGTTTCACAAGATTAAATTGAGATGAAGTTTATTTTCCTAGGTATGGATGTAAGGGGATAAAGAATATTATCCGAAAAGGAAATGAATGTTAAGTGTGACATTCCAAGCAGAAGTGTATGAGATTGGAGAATTATGTTATTGCAGAAAACTAACCCTTGACCCCTTAACCCTTGACCCCTTAAACCCTAATTCCTAACCCCTAAACCTTAAACCTCTAAACCCTTAACCCCTAACCCATTTACCCCCACTAAACCTCTAAATCCCTAACCCATTTAACCCCTACCCCTAACACATTAACCCCTAACCCATTTAAGCACCTAAACCCAAAAACCCCTAACTCCTAACCCCTAAAATACTTAACTGCTAACTCCCCTAACCCCCTAAACCTTTAAACCAATCCTAACCCATTTAACCCCCTAAACCTCAAAACCCCTAACCCCTTAAACCCTAATTCCCAACCCATAACCCTTGACCCCTTAAACCCTATTTCCTAACCCCTAAACCCTTAACCCCTAACCAATTCAACACCCTAAACCCCTAAAAACCTAACCCATTTAAGTGTTTATTCCATTTAACCCCCAAAACCCTAACCCCTAAAATCCTTCACTGCTAAATCCCCTAACCCCCTAAACCTCTAAACCTATAACCCATTTAACCCCCTAAACCCTAAACCTCTAAACCCTTAACCCCTTGTTGGACCATAAAAAGGTATCTTTTAAACACCTAATTAGCCTACATTAATCATCAATCTGGGAGCGTCTTTTTATCTCAAGAGTGTACTCTATCTGAGGCTGTGATTATCTAAGAGCAATGCTTATGAGGATGTAGCACAGAAAAAAGTAATAAATGCTTGGAAAGGAAACCTAATTACAATGACAGGAATGTAAAAAGATAAACTACAACAATCTTGTTGAACATCGATCAGGGATGCAGTAGCAATAACTTGTTCCCCTAGAAATCGATGCAAGATGACCAAATCTGGGGACTCTGGAGAGTATATCTCTATCCACTACAGTTCGGTGATCTTAAAGCAAATGGAACAACTGAAAGGGAATGAAATCCAGAAAAGGAACAGCAGCATGAAATAAACAGCAATTGCAATTCTTAAAAGAAACAACACCTACGATCCTAATGCAAATTGAACAATTAAATCTTAAACTCGAACATGTCGACAGTTAATTGCAATCCAACCACAAACCATAGATGAATGAAACAGCACTTACTGTAATTACAGAACAGGAAAATCACAAGGCAGTAACGAGATAACTGATCGTTAAATGTAATTGCGGTAAGGAATGAAACAACAATGATTCTGCACTTACTTCATCAATCAATGAAAGAACTCTGTAAATGATCACGGTCTTCCCTGGTTTGGTGGCCATAATGGGAATGCCACTTCACTATCTTCTCTATGATCACGACAGGCTGGCTCTTAATGAGACCCCCTATCCTCCATCTGCAAAAACATTAAAATATGTCAATATTTTCCTTTTTCAAACAGAACTTTTCCTCAGTTATTCATAAGGGATGGCTCAACACTCCTTAAGAGTAGGAATGGTGGAAGAAGTCTGAACATCTCAATAGACGAAAAATATATACCCCTATTTCCATTTCAAAAATAAATATCAAAGAAAGCTTATAATATGTGGGAAAAGAACCAATCATGATAAAAATAATCAATCAAATTAATTTAATGGTGATAAAATAGCAATGTTATGTTACTGTTGATGCTGCTTTTTCCTCTTTTTTCCTTATTACTTAGACAATTCCCTTATAAATGATGATTTCTTTTGATTTGCTGATTGCAGTAATCCTTAATTTGTATGATCGTTTATGATATTTTTTCCTTGAAAGAAAGATCAAAAATTCAAAATGCAAGCTTAAAACAACGAAAAAAGAATCATTCAAAAAGTGTTGTTCCTTTAAAAGGGACAGCAAAAACAATCTGCGAAATTGCTGTTCCTTTCGAAAGGAACAACAAAAAAATACTCTGCTGAAATGTTGTTCCTTTAGAAAGGAACAGCAAAAACACTGCGCAAAACTGTTGTTCCTTTCAAAAGGAACAACAGAAAAATACTCTGCGGAAATGCTGTTCCTTTAGAAAGGAACAGCAAAAACACTGCGCGAAACTGCTGTTCCTTTCAAAAGGAACAACAGAAAAATACTCTGCGGAACTGTTGTTCCGTTAGAAAGGAACAGCAACGCGAAAAAACACACCATTTTTTTTATTGTTTTTTTTTTTCATTTTTAAAGCAATCCAAATTCAAACAAAATAAATACGTATTAACAAAGAAAACGAATTTCGTAAAGCAACAATAAAAAATAAAAAGCATGCTTTATGTACAAACTTAAAAAGGAATGATTTATCAAACTGGTTCTGGGGAGGAATTCTCCCCTTCATTAAGAATTTCCATGGTGGAATCTTCCCGTAACTGCTGGTAAAAGGATTCCCAGGTAAGCGGCTTGTGATATAATCGAACGCGATGCCCGTTTACCTTAAAGGAATGCCCCGATCCATTAATGGTAACCAGTGTGAGAGTGTCGTTATCATGCACTTTCTGAATCTCATAGGGTCCAAGCCATCTCGTCTGGAGCTTTTCGGGGAAGTCCTGAAACCATGAATCGTATAGGAGTGCCCAGTCTCCTTCATGGAAGATCTTTCGTTTGATGTGGGCGTCATGCCACTTGGCTCTCTACTGCTGAATTAATGTTGTATGCTGAAGAGCAGAGAGTCTAATTTCATCTAATTCGTTAAGTTGCTGCAATCTTTTAGCCTGGGCTTCATCTAAATTCAGACCCACCTTTTGAGCTGTTCTTAATGTTTGGATTTCGAATTCAATAGGAAAGATGGGTTCTTTTTCGAATACCAGTTGATATGGCGAATGGCCTATTGTAGGTCTCCATGTTGTTCAATACGCCCACAGTGCTTCTGGCAGTTTATAGGCCCAATCTTGTCTATGCAAAGCGACAGTTTTTGTTAATATGGATTCGATTACCTTGTTCGTGCTCTCGACTTGGCCATTGGCCTGTGGGTGGTATGGAGTTGTAATTTTATGCTGAATATGATAATTCTGTAGTGTTTCAGCCAATTTGTTACCCACAAACTGTGGTCCACCGTCTGTAATTATGTCTCTAGGAAGGCCATAGCGAACAAAAATTTGGAAAAGAAACTGAATCACAAAATCCTCTGTAGCTTTTGAAAGGGGCTCTGCTTCAACCCATTTGGTAACGTAGTCAGTTGCAACTAGGATATATGTTTTCTGGTTTGATGGAGGGCTAATGGGACCAACAAAGTCAAGTGCCCAACGTTCAAAGGGTTCGATCACTAGTTGAGGGTTTAAGGGCATTTCATCAGACTGCCCAGGGCGACCTTCCCTTTGACAGCTATCACAGGCCTGCACAAATTTTTTAGCATCGTTAAAAATAGTAGGCCAATAGTAGCCTGTTTGTAAAACTTTATAGGTAGTTCTGCGGTCTGCAAAATGTCCGCTACACTGTCCATCATGACATGCTTTCAAAATGTCATATACCTCATCCTCCCTAACGCATCATCTTATTTGCATATCTGCACCTGTATGAAATAAGTAGCCCCCAATCCAAGAAAAACGGGTACTACGATGTACTATTTGGTTAAATGGGTTACAGGTTTAGAGGTTTAGGGGGTTAGGGGATTTAGCAGTGAAGGATTTAGGGGTTATGGGTTAGGGTTTTGGGGGTTAAATGGAATCCACACTTAAATGGGTTAGGTTTTTAGGGGTTTAGGGTGTTGAATTGGTTAGGGTTGGGAATTAGGGTTTAAGGGGTTAGGGGTCAAGGGTTTAGAGGTTTAGGGTTTAGGGGGTTGAATGGGTTACAAGTTTAGAGGTTTAGGGGGTTAGGGGATTTAGCAGTGAAGGATTTTAGGGGTTAGGGGTTAGGGTTTTGGGAGTTAAATTGAATCCACACTTAAATGGGTTAGGTTTTTAGGGGTTTATGGTGTTGAATTGGTTAGGGGTTGGGAATTAGGGTTTAAGGGATTAGGGGCTAAGGTTTGAGGGGTAAGGAATTAGGGTTTAAGGGGTTAGGGGTTTTGGGGTTTAGGGGCTTAAATGGGTTAAGGGTTAACGGGTTAGGGGTAGGGGTTAAGGTTTTAGAGGTTTAGGGTTTAGGGGTTAAATGGGTTAGGGGTTTAGAGGTTTAGTAGGGGTAAATGGTTTGGGGGTTAAGGGTTTAGAGGTTTAGGGTTTAGGGGGTTAAGGGTTTGGGGGTTAGGAATTAGGGTTTAAGGGGTCAAGGGTTATGGGTTGGGAATTATGGTTTAAGGGGTTAGGGGTTAAGGGTTTAGAAGTTTAGGGTTTAGGGGGTTAAATGGGGTATAGTTTTAGAGGTTTAGGGGGTTACAGGAATTAGAAGTGAAGGATTTTAGGGGTTAGGGTTTTGGGGGTTAAATGGAATCCACACTTAAATGTGTTTGGTTTTTAGGGGTTTAGGGTGTTGAATTGGTTAGGGGTTTTTGGGTTTAGGGGCTTAAATAGGTTACAGGTTTAGAGGTTTAGGGGGTTAGGGGATTTAGCAGTGAGGGATTTTAGGGGTTAGGGGTTAGGGTTTTGGAGGTTAAATGGAATCCATACTTAAATGGGTTAGGTTTTTAGGGGTTTAGGGTGTTGAATTGGTTAGGGGTTTTGGGGTTTCGGGGCTTAAATGGGTTAGGCATTAACGGGTTAGGGGTAGGGGTTAAGGGTTTAGAGGTTTAGGGTTTAGGGGTTAAATGGGTTAGGGGTTTAGAGGTTTAGTGGGGGTAAACGGGTTATGGGTTAAGGGTTTAGAGGTTTAGGGTTTAGGGGGTTAAGGGTTTAGGGGTTATGAATTAGGGTTTAAGGTGTCAAGAGTTATGGGTTGGGAATTAAGGTTTAAGGGGTTAGGGGTTAAGGGTTTAGAGGTTTAGGTTTTAGGGGGTTATATGGGTTACAGGTTTAGAGGTTTAGGGGGTTAGGGGATTTAGCAATGAAGGATTTTAGGGGTTGGGGGTTAGGGTTTTTGGGGTTAAATGGAGCCACTCTTAAATGGCTTAGGTTTTTAGGGGTTTAGGGTGTTGAAGTGGTGAGGGGTTTTGGGGTTTAGGGGCTTAAATGGGTTAGGGGTATGGGTTAAGGGTTTAGAGGTTTATGGTTTAGTGGTTAAATGGGTTAGGGGTTTAGAGGTTTAGTGGGGGTAAATGGGTTATGGGTTAAAGGATTAGAGGTTTAGGGTTTAGGGGGTTAAATGGGTTAGCCCGGTTAGGAATTAGGGTTTAAGGGGTCAAGGGTTAAGGGGTTAGAGGTTTAGGTGTTTAAGGGGTTGAATGGGTTATGGGTTGGGAATTAGGGTTTAAGGGGTTATGGGTTTTGGGTTTAGGGGGTTAAATGGGTTAGGGTTGGTTTAGAGGTTTAGGGGGTTAGGGGATTTAGCAGTTAAGGATTTTAGGGGTTAGAAGTTAGTGGTTAATGGGGTTAAATGGGTTAGGTTTTTAGGGGTTTAGGGTGTCTAATTGGTTAGGGGTTGGGAATTAGGGTTTTTGGGGTTAGGGGTTAAGGGTTTAGAGGTTTAGGGTTTAGGGGGTTAAATGGGTTACGGGTTTAGAGGTTTAGGGGGTTAGGGGATTTAGCAGTGAAGGATTTTAGGGGTTAGGGGTTAGGGTTTTGGGGGTTAAATGGAATCCACACTTAAATGGGTTAGGTTTTTAGGGGTTTACGGTGTTGAATTGGTTAGGGGTTGGGAATTAGGGTTTAAGGGGTTAGGGGTTTTGGGGTTTAAGGGCTTAAATGGGTTAGGGGTTAACGAGTTAGGGGTAGGGGTTAAGGGTTTAGAGGTTTAGCGTTTAGGGGTTAAATGGGTTAGGGGTTTAGAGGTTTAGCATTTAGGGGTTAAATGGGTTAGGGGTTTAGAGGTTTAGTGGGGGTAAATGGGTTAGGGGTTAAGGGTTTAGAGATTTAGGGTTTAGGGGGTTAAATGGGTTAGGGGTTAGGAATTAGTGTTTAAGGGGTCAAGGGTTAATGGGTTAGAGGTTTAGGTGTTTAAGGGGTTGAATGGGTTATGGATTGGGAATTAGGGTTGAAGGGGTTATAGGTTTAGGATTTAGGGGGTTAAATGGGTTAGGGTTGGTTTAGAGGTTTAGGGGGTTAGGGGATTTAGCAGTTAAGAATTTTAGGGGTTAGAAGTTAGGGGTTAATGGGGTTAAATGGGTTAGGTTTTTAGTGGTTTAGGGTGTTGAATTGGTTAGGGGTTGGGAATTAGGGTTTAAGGGGTTAAGGGTTAACGGTTTAGAGGTTTAGGGTTTAGGGGGTTAAATGGGTTATAGGTTTAGAGGTTTAGGGGGTTAGGGGATTTAGCAGTGAAGGATTTTAGGGGTTAGGGGTTAGGGTTTTGGGGGTTAAATGGAATAAATACTTAAATGGGTTAGGTTTTTAGGGGTTTAGGGTGTTGAATTGGTTAGGGGTTGGGAATTAGGGTTTAAGGGGTTAGGGGTTAAGGGTTTAGGGTTTAGGAAATAGGGTTTAAGGGGTCAAGGGTTATGGGTTGGGAATTAGGGTTTAAGGGGTTAGGGGTTTTGAGGTTTAGGGGGTTAAATGGGTTAGGATTGGTTTAGAGGTTTAGGGGGTTAGGGGATTTAGCAGTTAAGTATTTTAGGGGTTAGGAGTTAGGGGTTTGGGGTTTAGGTGCTTAAATGGGTTAGGGGTTAACGTGTTAGGGGTAGGGGTTAAGGGTTTAGGGGTTAAATGGGTTAGGGATTTAGAGGTTTAGTGGGGGTAAATGGGTTATGGGTTAAGGGTTTAGAGGTTTAAGGTTTAGGGGGTTAAGGGTTTAGGGGTTAGGAATTAGGGTTTAAGGGGTCAAGGGTTAAGGGGTCAAGGGTTAGTTTTCTGCAGTAACATAATTCTCCAATCCCATACACTTCTGCTTGGAATAAAACACTTAAAATTCATTTCCTTTTCGGATAATATTCTTTATCCCCTTACATCCATACCTAGGAAAATAAACTTCATTTCAATTTAATCTTGTGAAACTAAAGTGGAATATAGGAGGACCCATTCCAAGAAGGGCATCTCACTCAATGTTCAAATAATATTGTTCATTCCCTTACATCCATACCTAGGAAAATAGACTTCCTTTCAAGTTAATCGTGTGAAACTGAAGTGAAAGATAAAGTGACCCATTCCAAGAAGCTCATCTCACTTCAAAAATTTCTCGAGATTTCCAAGAATTTATAACAATATTAAGGTGCTATGCATTGTCTCCTTTATCACCTCATTGCATTTAGTCAATTGTTTTTTAAATTTAAATTTATTCATTAATTTCAAAAAGAATATTATATAAATTATATATAGTTGTTTTTATTTTGATTTATGTTTTACAATTTTATTTTATTTATATTAATATATCAATTAGTTTTATATAAAATATTTTTAGTTTTTTTATATAACATTGATATTACAAAGTATTGTAACAAATTTTATTTAATTAAATCTTCATGTATTTTTTTATCATTAATAATAATAAAATAATTTAAAATAAAATTATAATTTTATTATTTTTTATCATTTTTTAATTTTAATAAAGTACTATTTAAATTATATAAAGTACCAATTCTAAAAACTTAATAATTAATTGTTGTGTTTTATTATAGGAATAAAACTCTCGGATGAGAGTTTTGAAAACTCTAGGATGAGAGTTTTCAAAACTCTCATACGAGAGTTTTCAAAACTCTCATACGAGAGTTTTCAAAACTCTCATACGAGAGTTTTCAAAACTCTCATACGAGAGTTTTCAAAACTCTCATACGAGAGTTTTCAAAACTCTCATACGAGAGTTTTCTAAACTCTCGGCCGAGAGTTTTCTAAACTCTCGTATGAAAGTCTTCCCGAGAGTTTCCGTCAATAAAACTCTCGGACGAGAAAATGCATAACTCTCGTTCGAGAGATTTTTAACTCCGGTTAAACCCAATAAAACTCTCGGACGAGAGTTTTTAAAAATCTCGGTCGAGAAATAGAGTTGACTATTTTCTCGGACGAGAAATTAAAAATTTCTCCCAAATTCTCGCCGTCCGCCAAAAAGTGTTTCCCAACTTCGCGATTTCACCCTATGCCAACTCTTTGGAAGCCCAAGGAGATCCAAGCTCACCAAGTCTTCATGATCAACAGTAATTCCCACACTTCCCAGTTCATCCCTAGAGTGGACAAACTTCGTGAGATATTTTGGAATACTGTCGCCCTTCTCCATTTTTATTTTTCTGAGCTTATCTTTCAGCGCCAACTTCCTCTAGACACTGCTACTTTGGAAAAAATCTTTCAAAGCCTTCCACATTGAAAATGGAGTTTATTTCCCATGAAGGCTGGACACAATATGGTCCTTCACACCTTCCAACATAATTCTTCTTGTCTTTTCTACCTTCTTTTTCCATGCGTCAAGTAATGCAGCATCGCTAGAACCCGTCTTAGGAACATTGCTATTGATGAACTCCTTCAGTCCATTATCTTGCAGCATTGCCTCCATCCTATCCTTCCAAGCTATGTAATTTGAGCTGGCATCAAGGGCATACTCCAATCACAACCCATTAAAATACATTTCAATGTATACTCAACTGTCGCACCAAGAATTTTCTGCAGCAAATTCGAATTGTCCACCAGCACAAACTCAACAATTCTTCACAATTGCAATCTTCAAGAATAAACACTGCTATAATACCATGTAGAAATTATATACAAGATGCATGTATATATACAGATTCTCCTGGTCTAACAATATTTTATCTTCTTGCTAAATACAAAATCTTTCCACTGTTGATATTTTGCGGAAATTTAAAAACTCAATTGCAAACACATGAAGCAATAAAAACAATCGCACATAACACAATTGTTTAATGGGAAAGCTTGAAGTTGAAAACCCCAACTATCATATATTATGTATCATGGAGATCATGTAACCATCTCATACAAAGCTTAGTACATCAAGCTCTCAGTACAATCAATCGTCACACACTAATCAGAAGAAATTTTCAAATCCATGCACTGATTTCTTGCCACCTGATAGACTGCCTCCACTGCACAATCCTTGCTGAAGGATACCTCTGAATGAATTCGAATCTACCTTTCTTGCATTGCACAATCCTCATTGACAACTCCAATGTGTGTGTGGTGCAATCAATGCATCACTCTAGTCACAACGGATAGTCCATCTCAACCTTTCACCTATCTCTCCACTAGAACTGACATGCACTGTAGTTAACTGTTGTATTTTTTTAGTTGATTAATGAGTTATTATTTGTGAATTAATTAACTAATTAACTCACTCCACTCTCACTAGTGTATCATTCAGTTAGACTAGATACAACTAGCTCAACTGATTTTAACTCCATTAACTGAGTTAAACTAAATAACAACTCCATGAACTACTCTTCCAACTTTGTCATAACTTTGCCACTTCAGTTCTAACTGAGTCCTCCATGCATGAACCACCAGTAAACCCTAGGAATTGTGTAATTCCTTCAGCCCACTGATTTTAAAAATGTATACACTGAAATTAAGTGCTCCAAGAGAATAAGTTGATGTTTATTGTCAGATTATTATTAAGAGCTAATAATAATCGACACTTCTATTTTTAGATTGATGATCTATAAATAGACTTCGCCCAATATTCTAAAAATAGAATTTCATCTATTTTTCCAACTTGACCAACCATCCACACTGATAGCATCATGCAACTTCTGAAATATGATCACCATGTCTAAAAATAGACTTACACCTAAAAATAGCCTGCGGGCCCACTTAATGAAGGTGACTGATTTTCACTAAGCTCATCATCTTTTTGAATCTCAACAGAAAGGATATCACTCTGGTCATTGAAAAAGTACTCTCGCCAAACTGAATCAGCAACAGCAATGTAATCATATGTATATCTAATGGTTTTTTAAATTTCTTAGAGGCATTCAGAATAATCTATATCTCTCTTTTTCCTTCGTGCATTATGAACTTCACCAACTGATTGTAATAAAAATATATTTGATGCAAATATTGGATGATCTAGAATGAACTTCAAAAATTCCAAGCTTGATGACGGTGCCTATTCTGTAGTAGTTGAATACTTCTTGCCCCATATAAGAGTTTTCCCATCAATTTGTTTGATACGAAATTGATGTTGGAAGCTAATTTCATTAAGTTGTTCAATCCATTTCTCCTCACCATGCAATCCGAGAATAAACCTTCGCATGTCAACAGTTTCTTCTAACACATTAAAAATAGGCTCTGGCATATATGATTTCTTAATAGATTCAATTAATGATGGAAAGCTCCCAACGTTATTCCTCCTCAATTTTATTGAAAAACGAATGAACATATGATCAATATGGTCATGAGTGTGCCCAACAAGAAGGAAACCAACCTTTACCTTATAAAAAATTCTCAATTCAACAAGCATGTTTAGATATCCAAAAACAATCAAATTTTTGTTTTCATGACAAGTGTTGTCTAATTGTAGATACACAATTTCAGGAAGAAAGCACATCATGAATTATGGTTATTGTTAGGTTTCCATCATTATGAATATTTGGAGCTGTGAAGTAAACCCTTGGCGACATTTTCCCATCAAAGGCCATAAAACCGACCAAGTGAAACTGGATAAAATTGTTCTCCGGAAAATTTGTGGTGTGTGAAAAAAATGTGGTATAAGTGTTTTCTTCTGGTCCATACCATCAATTATCAAACCTAAATATTTATTTCGATTATCATAACACTTCTTTCGATGCTTGTAGAACTTTTTCCTTTCACTTGTTTGTTGTCCGTGATGCTCTTGAATGGATTTAACAATGGAATCTACACATAACATAAAATAAACCAATTAATAAATACATTTTCATAGTTGATCACTATACGATTTAAAAGAATAATGTTATGAATGCTTACCTCTTTATGACCCTTGAAATTTATGCCCTTTTTTATTTTAGATTAGAAAATGTACTGCAAACCCCCATCCTTGTCTACGAACATCGTTGAATTCTCTCCTCCATATCTGTACTAAATATTGATATGTAATAAAACAACCATTTCCTTCAACACTTTCTGCATATTCCTTGTATAAGTTGTAGATTTCTCGTCTTGAGAAATTATCTGGAATGTGTATTGTATCTCTAATTGGAAAACACTCTCCATGTTTTGAAAAGAAGTCTTGTATCCATGACATTGGAGTGTTTTCTAGTGGCCCAAACTATCATTTCTGACGAACTTCTGAATAATATGTAGCATCATTTTCCAAATTATCTTGGATTCTTTATAGATGAAAATATCCAATTGAATGAATCATTTTGAAATCCTTTCTATTAAAAAATAAAGACCCTATATGATAATCATAACCTGCCAGTGTAGATTGCATGTACCCCACTAAATATGAATTTTGAATTCTTTTATTCATTGACAAATATTTCTTCCTTTTCTCCAAAGCATATTTGAAATCCACATGTTTCAAGCAATCCTTTTTACAACAGTGACTTGAAATGAGCTCTCTGATAAAACCTATTCTCATGATATATTCTACTCTACCCCTTGTACAACTAGAACTTCTTGGATTGATACAAAAAGCTCTACTCCTACTCCTAGAAAAAATATTTGCTAGAAACATCACCATCATTTAATCATTCTCTCAACAAGCATTTCCATGATCATTAGGAGGAATCCTATTCTTACTATGATTTTTTTCAATATAGTTAGAAAATTCCCCACCATCATTGTTTGAAAAATATTCATTACCATCTTCGGCGGTATAAAAATTTTAAATACCATCATCTGTGGTTTTGAAATACTGAATTGGAGGATATCCTTCACCATATTTATCTTTCCATTCATCACTTATGCTCGCATATTCCATAGGAGTAGGACTATGTGGAAATTTTGACTCTCGATTTATTGGAAATTATTCATCCTGACCTTTGTCACTGCTGCTCCCATAGTCCATATGATTAGGAGTAAGTGGATATTGGGACTCTCGATTTATTGGAAATTCTTCATCTTTCCCTTCATCACTGTTGCTCTCAAAGTCCATAGGTTTAGGAGTAAGTGGAAATTGGGATGCTTTATTTACTGAAATTTTTTCATCCTGTCATTCATAACTATTTCTCTCATAATCCTTATGATTAGGAGTAAGTGGAAAATGTGACTGTCTATCCACTAAAATTTTTTAATCCTACCATTAATTGTTGTTTCTTTCATAGTCCTTAGGATTAGGACTAAGTGGAAAATGTGACTCTCTATCCATTGAAAATTTTTCATCTTGTCATTCATCACTATTGCTCTCATAATCCTTAAGATTAGGACTAAGTAGCAAATGTGACTCTCTAACCATTGAAAATTTTTCATCCAGAAATTCATCACTATTGCTCTCATAGTCCTTAGGATTAGGACTAAGTGGAAAATGTGACTCTCTATCTACTGAAAATTTTACATCCTGTCATTCATCACTATTTCTCTCAAAGTCCTTAGGATTACGACTAAGTGAAAATTGCGAGTCTCTGTTTTTTGGAAATTCTTAATATTTCCATTCGTCATTGTTACTATCATAGTCCATAGGATGAGGACTAAGTCAAAAATTTGACTCTCTATTCATTTAAAAATATTCATCCTGCCCTTTGTCATTGTTTCTCTCGTTATATTCATCAATATGAATATAGTTATTACGTGATGAAGATGTTGATCCTTCATAAAACGAAACTTCAGTATCAGAGGAATCCATAAAATTCAAACAAGATACGTTGAATGATGCAAATGATCTCTCTCCCAATGATAATATATAACTGAAAGAATGAAATTTTCCCTCCAAAATTTCCCTCCAAAAATTTTCACCGATAATTTTTGCTTGAAGTATGTCCCTCCAAATTTTATTTCTACGATTTATTTGAAAATTAGTTACTAAAATATTTTCTTCAATATGGACCCGAATTTCGAATTAAATTCCCTACACATTTTTCTTTTAATAATTTTTTTCAAACTAAAATATTTTTAATTAAATTATATAACATTTACTTCATTATAGATTATTAATAAATACATTTTCTTAGTCAATCACTATATGATTTAAAAGAATAATGTTATGAATTCTTACCTCTTTCTGCTCCTTGAAATTTATCCCTTTTCTTTTTTTAGATTAGAAAATATACTGCAAACCCCCATCCTTGTCTACAAACATTGCTGAATTCTCTCCTCCATATCTGTACTAAATATTGATATGTAATAAAATGACCATTTCCTTCAACACTTTTTGCATATTCCTTTTATAATTTATAGATTTCTTGTCTTAAGAAATTATCTGGAATATGTATTGTATCTCTAATTGGAAAACACTCTCCATGTTTTGAAAAGAAGTCTTGTAGCCATGACATTGGTGTGTTTTCTAGTGGCCCAAACTCTCGTTTATGACGAACTTCTGAATAATATGTAGGATCGTTTTCCAAATTATCTTGGATTGTTGATAGATGAAAATTTCCAATTGAATGAATCATTTTTAAAGCCTTTCTACAGAGAAATAAAGACCCAATATGATAATCATAACCTTCCAGTGTAGATTTCATGTACCCCACTAAATATGAATTCTGCATTCTTTTATTCATTAACAAATATTTCTTCCTTTTCGCCAAAGCATATTTGAAATCCATATGTTTCAAGCAATCCTTTTTACAACAGTCACTTGGAATGAGCTCATTGATAGAACTTATTCTCGTGAGATATTCTACACTACCCCTTGTACAACTAGAACATCTTGGATTGATGAGAAAATCTCTACTCCTACTCCTAGAAACAATATTTGCTAGAAACATCTCCATCATTTCATCATTCTCTCAACAAGAATTTCCATGATCATTAGGAGGAATACTATTCTTACTATGATATTTTTCAATATAATTAGGAAATTCACCACCATCATTGTTTGAAAAATATTCATTACCATCTTCGGCGACATGAAAATTTTCAATACCATCATCTGTGGTTTTGAAATACTGAATTGGAGGATATTCTTCACCATCTTTATCTTTCCAATTCATCACTTATGCTCGCATATTCCATAGGAGTAGGACTATGTGGAAATTTCGACTCTTGATTTATTGGAAATTCTTCATCCTGACCTTCGTCATTGCTTCTCCTATAGTCCATATGATTAGGAGTAAGTGGAAACTGAGACTCTCGATTTATTATAAATTCTTCATCTTGCCCTTCATCACTACTGCTCTCAAAGTCCATAGGGTTAGGAGTAAGTGGAAAATGTGACGCTTTATTTACTGAAATTTTTTCATCCTACCATTCATCACTATTTCTCTCATAATCCTTATGATTAGGAGTAACTGGAAAATGTGACTCTCTATCCACTAAAATTTCTTCATCCTGCCATTCATTGTTGTTGCTTTCATAGTCCTTAGGATTAGGACTAAGTGGCAAATGTCACTTTCTATCCACTGAAAATTTTGCATCTTGTCATTCATCATTATTACTCTAAAATTCCTTAGGATTAGGACTAAGTATAAAATGTGACTCTCTATCCATTGAAATTTTTTCATCCAGCCATTCATCACTATTGCTCTCATAGTCCTTAGGATTAGGACTAAGTGGAAAATGTGAATCTCTATCTACTGAAAATTTTACATCCTACCATTCATCACTATTTCTCTCAAAGTCCTTAGGATTAGGACGAAGTAGAAATTGTGAGTCTCTATTTTTTGGAAATTCTTAATCTTTCCATTCGTCATTGTTGCTCTCATAGTCCATAGGATTAGGACTAAGTGGACAATTTGACTCTCTATTCATTTGAAAATATTCAGCCTGCCCTTTGTCATTGTTTCTCTCATTATATTCATCAATATGAATATAGTTATTACGTCCACAGGGCGGCGTCTACCCGAGCCCAACGACGCCCGAGGCAGGGGGGTCGATTCTCAGAATCAACAACTTGGGCATATTAAAAAAATAATTATAGTGGGGTCGGGGAGAAAATGTAAAAAAATCAAATTTTTTCATACAGTTTCTGTCGACGGATAATATATATATATATATTAAAAGAACTGGTTTTATATTTTCGTATTTTGGATGAATCTAAATTCAAAATAGACCTGGAGACGATGCACATGTTTCTGGTGTATTTTAGTTTTTTTTTTTTTTTTTTTTTTTTTTTTACATAAGATAATTATTTTTTGTGATTTACTAATTTATATGGAGATATATATGTTTTCAGGAAAATGGAATCAAGGAAGGTTTCTGTCAATCTTTCTTGACCAAACTCAACATTTTCATCATCTAAAGCTACAAGTGGGCCTTCAAAAATCAATGTTCGACGAACTGCACCTCAGTTAATTACTAAAGATGTAGGAGATGTTGGAACAAAAGAAAATAAGTTGATTACATACTGAAAGAAATCAACAGAAGTGAATCGTTCAAAATATGCATGGTTTCTTAAAGATATAGAAGACGAAACTCTGCAATTATATCTATATGCTAGTAATAATTTTGATGTTGAAAGTTATGACTTGGTGGGCAAAGTACTAGACCTATATATTCTTCCAAATACTGAAAACATTTAAATACTTTCAAAACTGCCCAAATCACATGATAAACTTAGATATCATTTTACATTTTTGATGTCTAACACGGGGGAATATTCTTCAAAGATATGCAAACAAATCATACAAAATATTGCATAGAAGATTGTAAGTATTTTTATTTACACTTATCTCTTTTGTGTTACTCAAATTGTATCATTGTATTTTTAATAACTTAGTTAATATTGACATATTATATTTTGTTTTACAGGATTTTTCTAAGGGAATTTCCATTATGTTGGGGGGGATCTATTATATAGAGCGAGATATTATGAATTTTGTCTCCATTTTCCATGAACATGAAGAAGAAGATATGGAAAAAAAACAAAAAAAATACTTCACGATGCTACAAGATTAAATCAAAGGGATCAATCTAGTAAAGGTAGACATATTGCTTTTCAAAATGAGGAAGTTAAAGTTGAAGCTGAAGCTGAAGATGAAGAATGTGTTTCCATATATGAAGATCAGATTAGAATTGATGCTAGAAAGGAGAAGAGCCATAAAAAACAAAAACAAAAATGTCCAAGAATGTCTCCCTTCTAGTTGGTGATGAGAAGATTGTTTCGGTTGAAGAAAATATCATAACCAATAGGAAGAAGAAACAAAAAATTTATCATTCTGAAAAAATCATGGACAACAGTGAAGGTCCTAGTGAAAACTCTAAAGGAAGCAGGGAAACCATTACACTAGGAGTTGATTTAGAGGATGGCATTATTAAAACAAAACAAAATGTCATTCGACATCATTTGGCAAAGACAAATTTAATTGAGGGTGGTCGTCCATTTCAACTTAATGACATTCAAGTCTACAAGGCAAATGAAGGATAATTCAAATATCAAATTCGAAATCTACACCATTTGCATGTTCACAATTTGAAAACATTGATGAGGTACAACCATTTTTCACATCTGGTTAATTATGTTCTTCTTGTTGATCCAAGTCGGGTTCCTAACAAAGAATCATTTGACAAGTCAAAATGTTTTGAATATAAATATTATGTACTTGGGGGCAACCATACTATATAAGTTCAAAGGAAATTGATGGAGGAATATCCCAATAACCAGCGTTTTGAAACAATGAAATGTATCATTTATGTTGGTTTAACATATACAGAAGAAAATTTATTGGCATGGGATCATAATTCAGATAAAGAGTATAGGATGTCTATGAATTTCATCGAAAGGGTCATATTTATTCATAGCGAATTTGAAGAAAAATGTGGTGGTTATAAGACAAAGTTTTATCATGCATTTCAGAAGGAATGTTGTATGGAAATCGGCTATCAAATTGAAGAAAAAATAAGTTCAAAAAGTGGCAAAGTAAATTATGAAATATTCCGAGGTATGGATAACATTTTCCAGTTGGAATTTAGAAATGGAGAGATATGGGAATTGGTTGATCGGATTTTTGAGTTGTGGGAGAACGTTGGCATCAAAAGTTAGAAGGTCAAAAAGTATAAACCATTGATATGTACCAACAGTAAATTAGGTCCTGAAATGGAGCTCCTTCTAGAAGATATGACTATCACACCTTGGAGATCAATGCAAGGAGTGACAGATGAAAAACGTGTCAAAACAATACTATCTCGTGTAAATTCAGGAGAATTATCAATGGAGGAAATGTCTGAGGAATTTCTAAAGTAAGTTTGTTATTTTTACTTATTTCTGGGTTATCATTTTTTGTTAAATATAATATATTATTGTTGGTATTATTTGTTATACACATCACAGCTATATTAACATTGTTTACTTTATTTATTCAGTCACAAGGTTTATATGATAATAAAATAATAAATGGTATTATACCTGTCGCCAATAGGTATTATGCATTAGGTTTTCCTGTGACTAGACATTAATTTGTCTATGAGCAAAAAAATTTATGATTTTTCAATAGTTAAACATTAATATTTCTTATTTCTTATTTATTTAAATTATTTAAATTTATTTTTCTTACATTCTATTGGTCGCAATTTTTCACTTATTATTGCAAATGGTGTACGAAAAAGTTGTAAGATCTGCCAGTGACAGTTGTACGAGGCAACTCAAACTTTAATGAGTACAATTTCATCCGCCCTTGTAAACCTTGTATGAATTCTAATTGCAAGATAGCGTTAATTCCTCCAGGTGCACTAGAGACCTACCTTATTAACTCTGTCATGAATTCGAGGTAGTGTTAATTCCTCCAGTGCTCCTTCACGTGATATTTCTTGTTTCCAATTCCAAGGTCGTGATCCAAGTGAAGTTCTCGATCTAGTGACACTTGTATGGTGATGATCGCTTAGGGTTTAAAGCATTTTGCGGTTTAAATAGTTCAATCTACAGTGCTCATTTCTCTTTGGGTTTCTGCTGAGAGCCACAGCTTGCACTTTTTTATTTTGGTTGGGAATAGAACTCGCAGTTCAGGTGAATCGAGTCACTGCTACCTATTAGCTCTACATTATCGTGGATTTCTGATAACCTGTGGCTTAATATCTTCTTGTTATTAGGTTAAGGTAGCTTAAGATTTATGACATTTTCGGTTACTCATTTGCTAATATTTATTATGATTATAACTTATTTCTTTCTGCTCCTTGCTGGCAACCTAATTTGGAGGCATCCTACTCCAGAGTATGTGATTTCACAGTCATGCTGGTGTAGGGAATCCTCAATTTTTTGGTTTCCTTTCAATCAAGAATGGTAACAATACTTTTACCCATAAATTTGAGCAAGTTAGGTAGACGCAGTTATTACTCCCTTTAATATTTGGTTGTTGGTTATATGCATCTCAAAGTTTTGATATGTGACTGTATCTCTTCAAATGCAGCCAGCAGTTTGACAGTGTATACCGTGGAGATCATTCTTCTATATATCTTATGCTTCACGGTAGACTTCTCTGGGATTTTCGTTCTCTACTATTTTTGTGTGTGAGAAACTGAAACCCATTCTGGATGTTCGGCCCAAAGAGAGCATTCGTGTTTGATTATATATATCTAGTGGCATCTCCAATACCTGAATGGATTATGTCAATAGCGAGTGACTTCATGATATTGGTATTTTTACATGTGTACAGTTCTTGACAATTTTCTTGCCTTTTCTGGCAGGGTATGATCGACAGTTGGGAGGGGCTGCCAGCTAAGAGTTCTGTACAAATGGCCGATGTTCCAAAGTCAACACATGCAAATAGAGATCAAAATCAATATGAAGTAAATAATCTTGGGCCTCTTCTTTTTTTTTCCCCCTTTCTATAACCAGTTTAATGAGAAGGATAAAGTTTTATGTTTAATTGTTTAATTGTTTCAGGAAGCCAAGGACTTAGAGTGCTAAATTTGGGTAATTCAGTTTTTGAGTTTATGGTTTTATTCTTACCAGGTTTCCAGGTTAGGACCAGCGGGATTCATGAATTATATTTTTCTTACTGTTCATACATGTTTCAACTATCCACCTAAATTGAAGATGATTTAGAGACTGCTTATTGTATATACTGTTAACATGTGTGTCAATACATGTGCTTCCAGTGGACAGATGGGAAATTTAGCTATGGAAAATTTTTAACACACCGGTTGTTTTGCTAGAACTGCCATATTCTGTGTGTTAGGTTTGCAGAATACCACTTTTAGTTATTTATGCACCTGAAGAGTATCCAATTTCCTCCTTTTCTCCATTACAGTTTTTTTCCATTGGAAAAGTTAGTAATTTCCTCTATTATCGTTAACAGGATCCTCAACCATTATTTATTCGTCAGGCTATATCAAAAATGCATCTAGGTCAAGGCCATTACATGAATATGGCAAAAATGCCAAACACCCAGGCATATGGAGCACGCTTGCCAACATTTGAAACTGGAATTCCAAGCACCCACGCATATGGAACACGCCCGCTAGGATTTGAAATTGGGTCATTGCAATGTCAGCATCTCAATTTGCTTCTCAATCACAGCCCCTTTTCATTCCATTTACACCGTCACCAGATATAGTTTATTCCAATTTATTATATTTACATGTTTTATTTGTAACCAACTGACACATCCCTTGATCCAAGCCATGTAGAGAACATCATTGCCCAGTAAACTTAGACATGACTCTATGTTTGAACCCTTAGCATTCAAAAATCAAAATAAAAAATAATGCACAGTAGCTTTTTAATAACATATAAATTAAAAGTGAAATTTGATTCAAATTTTACACTTTCCTAGTTTGGAGTAGGATTCAATTTTACTCTTCCCTAGTTTGAAGTAGAGATTATGTGTTTTAGGTGCCTAGAGTAGTTCCCTTTAAACTTCTCCGACTTAAGATTTGAGACTTAAGAAACCGTGTTGACATAAACCATGTTTCATTGATCTAGTGAACTTGGTTTTGGTCTTTTATGGATTATTCATTTTGCTTGGTTGTTTTTGCAGATGGTTGATATGGCCTATGTAGAAAATGAATGTGAGGCTGAAAGGCTTGTGCGTACTATCGCTAACAAAGCTCATAAATTAAACAGTATTGTTGATGCATCACTGGATGATGTGCACCACTCCTCAATTTTTGGCGGGCTAAGATGTAGTGTATGGAGGAGCATAGTTGTGGTCTTACTCCACAACAAGATTAACTTCTTGTTGCCTTTTGGGCCTGCTGCTGCTATTGCGTGTGCATGCAATGTGAAACATGTAAGTGATCAATGCTTCTTGGTTTTACTTTTGTTACTGATAATTGAATTGTTTCGTCATTGTTTCATTCACCTTGTTTGCAGAGAGTTGTGTGCTTATGGGGCCAGTAAGACCTAAAATGTTTTAAATTATATTTATGCCAAAAAAAAATCCGTTGCTCGAGGGAACTCAAAATGTAGGAATATAAACTTACCTTGAAGGTAAGTTTATAGATTGATGACATATCAGAAATTTCATCATAAAATAACAGAACATTGCTTTCGTTCCAATTGTTAATATGGCCAGAGAATCAAACTGTGTTTCTTTTGATGTTGTTATATTTCACCTATTGTGAAAAGATATGTTGCAGTGGGCACATGACTATTTCATTCACAAATATGTGAGGGCATGCGCTGTCTTTTTAATAACCATAGACACCGTAATTTATTCGATGGCTGGCACTAGAATTTTCATATATGGGTTTCATTTTAGATGTAATTTCATATAACGATATTGAAAGCCATTGAAATTTCATATATGGCTCTCATTTCTAATGATGTGATTGATTTCATATAAACATTGAAATTTAAGAAAATTTAAGATTCAACAAATTATTCCATAAGAATAACATATAAACAAAGGTAATAATTGCAATGCAATATAGTCTTTAGTCTTTACCTCGTAATAGCTACCAGTTCCTCTGCTCTAGCTACCCTGCTCTAGCTAGCTCCAGACCTTAATTTTTCCCATCATGATTTATTGATTTAAAGTACCATGATATGTCAAACTCTGTAATTTCTAATTCATAGAAAAGCGAAGTTCACTTTTAACTTTCTTTTTTTGGTGTCTACAAGTAAGGCATTTTAAATTTATATATGGAGCACATCTAGATATACTCCTTGAACGCATCAATTCCTAATTGTTTGACTACTATGGGGTTTTTGCACCAGGTTGGTTCTCATCTGCATTTGATTATTCGGCATTCCGGTATATATGGGATGGAATGTAGCTAGTCATTAATTTTATATATGTCAGAAATATAGTTCCTTAAATCTCTTCCGCCCAGATTTGTACTATTTTATAGAATTGTATCATGTTGGGACTGGACAAGGACTGTAACATTTTATTCGTATGGGATTTCCTTCAGGAAGAACTTTAAAGCTTACTGTATATCATTATCGCCTTGTGATGGTATAAACCAGTTGTTTGTTGGTGCAGACTACTTCTTTTGACTATTTAAAGTGAAATAGAAAAATTAGATTTAAATGTACAAATTCATATATATATATATATATATATATATATATATATATATCTTGTATAATCATTTTTTATTACAATTTTCATATTCAGTACAGATCTTGTGTGAACGTAGAATATACACAGTATGATCTATGAAGGTTCTAACTCATTAAAGAATATAACTTAATAACATTTTTTTAATGTCACAGACATGTTTTGGATTCCCTATTTTATGCATAGTTAATTAAATCTTCTTTCAAAATAAGCAAGAAATTGAAATTTTCTGATGTACTAGTATTAAATAATTTTCGCACATCCCTCTGCTTCTATGATATTCAGTTTCACAAGTACATTTACAAAACGTAATAAATAATTATTTTAATATATATCCATAATGTTCCTATAATTTCACTATCATTTACTAAGCTGCAGGGATAATCTAATATAGATTTTTATTTTTATGATGATGTAAAATTCTTTCCATATGATATGTTTCTAGTTTTGGGTTGTTAACCTATTTTTTCTAATCTAAGTTATATGAGCTCTTTGCTAATTATAAATTGTTCTAAATTTTATTACAATACCAAAAACACTTTAAACATAAATAATGTTCACAACAATACCTATCCATTATAAATATAGCTAAGTAACATTATATTTTTTTAGTGCCATGTAAATTTTATTTTATATATAATCAAATATTATTAATTAAAATTTAACTTTAATTATATATAAAATCAAATATTATTAGTAATTAAAATTTAACATTTTTATCAAATGAAATAGTATTTATTAATATTCAAATTGTATTTATTAATATTCAAAATTTATTTTATGGAACGATTTTAGTTCTAACAATTTTTTTCATGTTCAAGTTTCTTGAAAGATGTTATAATTGAGTCAATAAAATTACCAACTTTCCATAATTTTTTATTCTACTTTAAAAAAATATTCTAATTTTATTTTTTAAATCAAATTTAAATAACCATGTAAAATCTTATTAATACAATTTCCATCTTTAACAAAATGTCACAGTAGAATTGGATAATAAAAGATGAACATAAATAAATTAATAATTTAGAAATAACTTAATAATTTAAATTTAAGAAATATTTTAGAATATGGAAAATTTATCTTTTTAAGAATCATTTAAAATAATAACATTAAAAGAAATAACTAATAATGATTATATATTACTAACTATATTTCAAAACATTAAAAGAAATAACTAATAATGATTATATATTACTAACTATATTTCAAAACAATATAATACATCAAATGATTTCTCTAGTTATTGAAGACCATTTTTATAATGTTGAGTGCCTCATTTTAGTCATGGTTTATTGTTATAATCACAATATTTTATAAAACTAATATATATATATATATTCAAAATTCCATCATTTATTTATCAAATTGCAATATTTCTATATTTAAATTAAGCGGCAAGTAATAGCTACTATGTAGCCCTTGTTTATATTTTAACATTTGGTATTTTAACTATATTAATAAAATAACATAATATTTTAAAGTTATTAAATTGCATGTAAATTAGTATAACATAATATTTTAAAATTATTAAATTGCATGTAATTCATCGTTGTATTTTAATTTTAATAATTAAACATATTCAAATTGAATGAGTAAATAAATTCCAAACAAATAATATATAATGTTTTTCTCTATCAATTAATAATTTTTTTATTTTTTTCAAGAAAAAGACACATAATTTCATTTATAAAGAGATGAATACAATCACATTATGTATATACAGGACTTCATTCTAAGGAGTAGTAAACTAAAGAAAAACATAAACATTGTTGGGAAATTATAAAATTTTCCCAAAAAATCATGTTGCTAATGTATCACATATTGTAACTATAGAAACAAGACCGAGGATTTGTACAAAAATGGGGATCCCATAATAAGCATTGAAACTGCCACAAACACTAGTAGACACGGTGAACAAAAACAGGCCACAGGTCCCAAATATAAGTTGAAAAAACCATGTACACCATGTACAACAGTGATCCATTGAAGGTGAGAAAAAAATATAATTTCTAACATTAATTGAGCATGGCAAAAACATGATAGGAAGTAAGTTGACATCTGAAGAGAAACATAAACTGAATCTCATGGTTGCGTTGAGAGGACTCCACCATATGATCTTAGATCTTCTTAGCTATGACCCACAGATCCTTCTCCAAATGAATTCCATCTTTTGATAAGTTGTCAACACCATTGTTCCTTTCCCTGTAAATGTATGAACAAGAGAATGCATCAAAAGAGTGCAATATGAATAATATCCTCTAAAATAGGACAAAGGTAAATGTTCCTGCAAGATATAATGGCATTGCTCTAGTTGATAGTCAGTGCTAAGTCCCCAAATATATGAATATGCGAGAACCCATGCTCTTTTTCAAAGAAAAACATATTTTTGCATGCAAGATGCTCAACTCTGTTATTGGTGCCCATGCCTTGTACCATCTTAACTTTGAAGAATTAGAAGAGAGGAATAGAATAAAATTTCCCCCACATAGGAAATTGTTATCCATGGATGCTCCATCAAAGTAGCCCCATGGATTAGAGTGATCAATAGATTTTGCAAAGATCATCATAGGAGTTGAACCATTCTTTTCCTAGGGAAAATGGCTTAATATGGTCAACCCTTCATCAACAATGTGAGAAGGGACATAAGACTTGACCAAGAAAATTGAGTGGTTCCTAGATAAACAGACCCCCATGCCATGAATTCCAAGCACCTTCCAAATTTGGCTCAGACCAAGGAATGGAGTTTCCAAGAGAAGACCCACATAACGTCCAAAGATTCTGGAAAAAAAAAAAAACAAGTACATTCCATGAATAAATGGAAAGTATTTTCCCTTTTATTTTAACAAATATGGCACTATCCAGGGCCAACCATATACCTCCTTTATAATAAATCCCAAGTAGGAACCTTATTCATCATGAGGAACCACATATTTTTATTTTAATTTGGGAAAGAATTTGGCCCCCCAAATAACCTTCCACCACCATCAATATTCCAGGGTAAATGTATCACCAATTAGAGAAACAAAACCCAATTTAGGCTTGTATATGTCAGCAGTAGATATGCACCATACAATTTCATCCAGCATATCCATAATGTGACTGTGATTGTCCCCAAGGGATGGAATGTAATCATTCCAACAAGCCCAAAATTTATCCACAGTTCCTAGGTCATCAGATGATAACCATCCTTGGTGCCAAAAGGAGGAAGGATTTGGATTGGAAACATTTGCCAACATACAGTAACCAGGATCGCGGAGATATTCAGCCATAGGGGGAAGAAGTCTCTATATCAAGTCACAACCCATCCAGGGATCCTAAATAAGACAAAGCATATCACCCTTGCCAAATTGCCAAGCTATCCCACTACCAATAATGTCAAAAGTGTTAAGAAAAACCTTCCATATAATGGAGATATTTGATCGAATTCCTGAGTTAGTCTTGCAATGAGGAAGGCACAATATATTTTTATTTAACCATCGTGATCCATAGATTGTTTGTAGTGAAAAAACACCATTTACATTTTGTTTCAAGGGATATTAAGAACAGAAAGATATTTTTAAGACCAAATAAATCCAACTAAATCAACTCCCACTTAACTCGCAACAAGATCCATTTTTCATTCTTTACGGATCAAAGAAAAAACGAACAAATTCTCTTGATTTTTTCCAAAATACATTTAGGGATCTAGGCCAGCGGGACCCAATAAACCGAAGTAAATTCCAATATGGATTTAAGAAGGACCACGTGACCCGCTCTAAAGATCCACCTACGGCTCTGACGGTTCAGATTATCGTACACTTTTGCAACAAGACAGACATGGTCTTCTTTGACATAAAAATTTAGCTTTAGATGAAAACTCAGATACTTTAAGCCCTGATCCATATGCCTAACCAAATACAGGAGGACACTGGATAGGTGACGAATTTCCATCTCAAAAATATTATGATAAGTTATTGATGATTTTTCAACATTAATGGACATGCCTATGGAACGCCCAAAGAGTGTTAATAAATCAACTAACATTGAAAAATCATGAACATCCCCATTACATAAAATAATATTTTTATCCACGAAAATCAAGTGGGTAATAGATAAGTTGTTGGAAATGATAACTCCTTTGAAAACCCCTCTTCTTTTAGCATCACCAATGAGGCGAATCAATCCTTTCACCACCAGAAGGAACAACAAAGGAGACAAGGGGAAACCCTGCCTCAAGCCTCATTAAGCATTGAAGAAGAGAGAAGTAGAAAAATTGATCACTAAAAAAAAAGAAATACAATGTATACATGACATTACCTAGTTAATGAAATCAAGAAATAATCCCATATGAATGAGTAAGATTCTGATGTAAATCCAATTTACCTGACCGTAGGCTTTGGATAAGTCAAATTTGACAATGGCCCATGTTATCACCAATAAAATTCATTTTTGATTAGGAAAAGTCATTTAGCATAGGGTTTATTGTCTTGTCAAATTAATTCATGAAATGATAAAATTTTGTGAATTGGTCATATTCCTAAGTTTCAACAATCCCACTTGTCATGCCATCATGGTCAAATCCATAAAAATCCATGAAAATATCCATGCATTGGTTTAAAATTTGGTTTTTTCCACCTTTCTGTCTTTTCCTGAGTCCGCAATGAAATTAAAAGAAAACAGGTTGTTTTCATTACGGACTCACCTGACCAGTCCATAGCGAATCTTCCAGATTTATAACGAAAAGCACTATGAAATAATGTTTTTTTTTTTGCATCGGTAAAGAAAAGGGTGTCAGTGTCAAGTTTTAAATAGTTATGGGTCAATCTGAGGTCACACGATTAGTTATATGGAATCATGCCACATGTGTGATCATCATTTTTCATCCATCATTTCACTTAACCTCTCTCATTTGTCTTTATCTCTCTCAAATTCGAAACTTACTTTTTAAATTCATCCTTCAGAGCTGTTGTCTAAAATATTTCCCTATTACCTCTGAATTTAGTTGTTGTATCATCTTCATAAAAGTCCAGCTTTGTCTGCAAGCACCTTGATGTACAATTTTTTTCTTTTCAGGTGTCATATGATCAAGGACATCGTAGTGTTAAGAGAGATGGCCATGCAGAAGAAGACTAATAAACGAGGCTCGGTTGTCAGGTATGAGCCCATGTATATAAAATTACTGAATAAGGATCCTTGCTTTTCAAAAGCCTTCATCAGTGCTGGGCGCATGAGGTTCTGCCAGAAATTACAAGGTTTTCACGCCTAGATTTGAAAGCACTTTGTAGTGAATTTCATGGGCACTGCATCAAAGGTGGTTGTGCTGAGTTTTATGGTGTCTCCTGAAACAATTTCCCAAGCTACAAAGATTCTAACGATGGGAGAAGAGTGGTTTAAAGCCACTAAGTTCAAATTACAGAAATTTTATGAATACATGAAACCTGAACACATTGGAGTGGATATGACATATTCGATCCGAAGGAGTTGCCTTAAAGAAAACTACTCCAAACTACTGCTTGTAATTAAAAAATACTTCACATGTGAAGGGAGGTTCCATTTGATTTATCAGTATCATTTTAGAATCTTGCTACATTTCACTGGTAAGCAACCTTTAGACCTTCCATTTTTATTAATTAGAAGCCTAGGCAAGATGTCAAACAAAGTTCAAGCTAGGTGAGAAGGTAGTGAAACTTCAATTTTTCATCATAAATTTATCAAGCTACTGGTTTTGGAAAAGTTGAAAATTTTGAATAAAGATTGGACCATATTCCTATTTCTTAGTGGTTATGAATTAGATGCATTAACACCCAAGAAGACACCTAAATCAAAAGCCACTCCTTCAAGCAAGAGTGATAAACCTATAGCTGAAAAAGAGGTGAAAATGAAGAGGAAATTGAGCCCATTGTAGAGCCCATGGATGTTGAAATAGAGCATGCAAGGGAAACAGAAGTTCGACATCCCACACCTACAAATAGGAAGTCCGAGCCCATCAAAAAGAGTGGAAGAATAACTAGGAGCCAAACAATAGGGAAAGGCAACATTGAAGACATTATTCAAACCATAGATATAGAAGAAAATCCATTGGTCAAATTTATGGATATCAAAGGAAGCAAGAAGGAAAAGAAAGGCCTAGTTGCCAAAAAACTTGATTTCTCAAATGAAGATGTTGGTTTTGTATTCAATCCAAGAAAACCACTTACCAAATTGCAGCTTTCCAGAGGTTTCATGGCTAGCAAAAAGACTGAAGTGACTGAAAAAGGAAAACAACTTGTGCAAAATACATCATTGACTTATCTCCGGCAAAGACAGAAATAATTAAATAGAGGAAAGGTAAAGAGAAAGTCATGGAAAAATCTGAACTGCAACTTTTGAATGAGAAGATGAGAGAAGCCAGGGAGGAAGTTATTGAAACAAAGTTGGAATTGGAGGAAGCCAAGCTAGAAAGAAAAATGGTGGAAGAGTTCAAATAAAAGGTAAATGAGCAAATCAATCACTATGATGAGGTTTTGACCAACACAAATAAATTGCTGAAGAGGACCCTTCCGCTACGCGAGGTAATAAAACATACGAGAAAGAAGAATATTTGGTTGCAGACAGGGAGAAAGAAACTTAAAATTTAAGTGAAAGAGTTATAAGAGCAGATGGAGATGATACAATCAAAGCTCAAGAGAAAATTTTTAATAATAACAATCATAGATGAACCTGTGGAAACTGAAGCCTCTGCTACCAAGGGTGAAGCCTCTAAAGTTTGAAAGAAGGATAAAATACCTTTTTGATATTTTTTGAATCATTTCAGATTATTACTTGCAGAGCCATGGGAAAATTTTGAAGAAATAAAACAGAATTTTCAACTCTGCTACCAATTAGGCAAGTTCGTAGCCTGTCTTAGGCTTAAAGCCCAAAAAACACTACGAACTCGATGTAGATTATTTTTGGATGTCTATCACAAGTGTTAGCTTGAAGGAGACAAGTAAAGGCATGTGTTTGGCTATTTTAACCTATTAAACAACCTCATATCAGCAAAGGGAGCAGATAGTTTACAGAAATGGTCAAAGTCAAAGGTGCTATGAACTTTCGCCACGGACTTGCCTAAAGTCCCCTGTTTCTGTAGTGAAGAAATTTTTGCATAATTTTCAAGTTTTGATGGTATTTTTGAGATAATCCAACCACGTGGAAAGGTTAGGATTCATCAGGTGAATGTTTTGATCGAGTCATGGTCATCTACAAATCATTTCAGTTTTCTAGCTCATCATGGAGGCGCTCATCAACCATTATGACACCACCTCCTAAAATTTAGGAATACAGGTATCCTGACTTGATGGGAGAAATTATGTTTTATTCATGGTCAATGCCACCTAGGCACATGACTTTATCAATCTAAATATTCAGTTTTAAAGTCAGTTGTTGTAATAAAGATGTTGTAGAGTCCTATTAGGTTTCTAAGTCCTATAAATAGATGTTGTCAGTTTTATCTCCTTGTAATAGGCTTTTAGTTAGATTAGGTGTCAACAGAATGATTCGAAGGTCCAGCATTGTTGGCAGACCCAATGTAAATATGCCTAAGCCTATTGATAGGCATATTATTGAAGGAGAGAGGGTTGAATGATGTTTACTATAGACCTACTATTGTAAAACGTTTTCATTAGTAATATACAGTGGTAGCTTTCTTCTCTTCACTAGAGATTCATTGATGTTTTCATGAGTGTTTGTCTTATGTATTATGCAAATTACCCTCTTTAGTATTTTGATGTTTGATTACTTAGAATTCATGTATTACATGCTCCTTTCTGTGAACAATTATAATGTTGTGAATTTTATCTTTCCATTAGAACATATATATGCCTCCGCTTCCATAGAGCAGTTCACATTTCATTGAGTTCTTTACACGAGCTCCATATGCCCAATGGTAGTGATTTCTCCACATCTTTCACACACACGCAAATGTTAAGTCCCTATATTAATAATTAGCCCCCCTTATTGTTATTATTGTACCCCTGTAACCCCCATATTGTTATTATTGTGCCCTTAAATTATTATTGTTAGGTCGGCTAGGATTACATTGTGGCCCACTAGGATTACATTATGGCCCCATGGACTCCTATATATAGAAAGGAGGTTTTTGTAAATTGAATCATCCAAGAATTGTTCATTTATGTAATGTATTGGAGGTTGCCCCCTCGAAGTGGCTCATTTCTAAGGCGTTTATATCTCTTTTCTTCTCTTTTTTGGAGCTGGTTACACAACATTTGGTATCAGAGCTTTGGATTCTAGGGTTTCGCTGCTCCAAACAGGTCATCGTGGCATTTTCGCTATAAATTTTTTTCTACGAAGCTTCCGAAGCTGAAATTTTTAGGGTGCGAAGCTGAAATCTTGAGGAAGGTTGTCTAAAAATTTCAGATCTTGGTTCGCAATATTTGAGGAGATATCATCTGTGGAAGTTAGGTATTGTTTCAGGCTCATAAACAGGTCATCGTGGCATTTGCGCTATAAATTTTTTTGTACGAAGGTTCAGAGTCTGAAATTCATATGGTGCGAAGCTGAAATCCTGAGGAAAGTCGTCAAAAAATTTCAGAGCTTGGTTCGCAATATTTTTGGAGATATGATCTGTGGAAGGTAGTGCTTTTTCAGGCTCCTTAATTTCATCTCAAAGAGGTGATCGTGGGAAAAGTTCAATAACTCTCTCTCTGGGCAGTGGATTTGAGTTCTGTAAAAAGTGGTCGCAAGTACACAAACTGTAGTTTCTTGGATATCAATTTTAGAGACAAAGGACAAAACAGTGACACGTGGCAAGTCGTACAAGTTCGCTCTATTGAACCAGTCCAGAATTAGGTCATTGTGGGAGATTGGACACAACTTTATCTTGGAGAATCCCAATCAGGTCATACCTGTGGCATTCAAAAGAAAAGTCAGAGGGCTACTACAGTGCTGAATTTTAGATATTGAAGATTTGCAATCACAGAGATAATACAATTTCAATATCGAGCTCCTCAAAGGAAGAAAAAGGTGTGTATTGTTTTTTTCCGAATTGCATAAGTCTTGTTTGAAGAATCAAGTTGAATTGATTCCAAGGGAATATTGGAGAATTTTTGTCAGTAATGGGTTCTATTATTCCTCCAAAAAATAATTCCATACCCATTAAGCCCTCAGAAAGCTATACTATGACGCATGAGGAGGAAGAATTGCAATATGAGATATCAAAATTACGGTACCAAGTGCAACAAATTTCGATCTTACGAAGAGCAACCGGAGATGAAATAGATGGTTTAAAAGTAGAAATGGAGGCTAAGTTGGATGGTTTGAAGGATCAAAAAATAGCTAATATGGATGATAAATTAGTGGAAGATCACAACGAGCATCAACAACAAGTTCTCGAACTCTCAAAGGATAACCCAACTTTGGTGCAGAATCTAATGAAACAACAGGAAGATCAACATCATATCGAAAGAAGTTATGAAGAAGTCATAGAAACAAGAACTCAACAAGTACGATCAATTTTAGAGTATCTCAGCAAGTGGAAGAACTTTCCTGTAGAATATTTCACATGGGAGGATGGGAATTTTATACAGAAGCATCAAGAAATAATCAAGCGTTGAGGACAACACTTGTTGAAGGAGAGGGGCATGTTAAGTCCCTATATTAATAGTGTAGCCCCCCTTGTTTTTATTATTGTACCCCTGTAACCCCCATATTGTTATTATTGTGCCCTTACATTATTATTGTTAGGTCGGCTAGGATTACATTGTGGCCCCACTAGGATTATATTGTGGCCCGATGGACTCCTATATAGAAAAGGAGGTTTTGTTCATTTGTATCATCGAAGAATTGTTCATTTATGTAATGTATTGGAGGTTTCCCCCTTGAAGTGGCTCATTTCTAAGGCATTGATATCTCTTTTCTTCTCTTTTTGGAGCTAGTTACACAACATCAAAACACACTTAAAACACATTTTCAAAGTTAGCCATATGTTGAGTTTCATTTAGATAAAATAATCTTTATCTTTGAGAGAGACCTCTCAAGTTGAAAAGGGTAAGTTTTATCTTAAAGTAGGTTTGAAATAGTTACTCTAGGTTGATTGTTGAAGCAACCTCTCAATATCAATTTAGTGATAACAACCCCTTTTGATTTGAGACTTGAGGTTATGCGGGCCTTCTTAGAAGGCCACACCAATGGCCTCATGAATCTAACAACCTTGAAAAGGAAACGAATTTTCGGGAGATACATATCCTGAAAGGATAGGTTTGACTCTAACAAAAATAATTTTGGCTCTGCTTTGTAAAAATAAATAGCATTACAAAGAGAAATAGGAAAAAATCGAAAAAATAGCAAGGATGATTGGTTTTGGAATGAGGACTATGAATGTGGGTTAGTTGCAATGGAATTTACCCAAGCCTCCAGCGCATTTACATACCCAGCTAGATTCTTTTAAAAGCGCCATCTCTGACTACGCCCCGGTGCATAAAGACGAAGCAGATCATTGAGGCTGGGGGTAAACAGGGATCTATACAGCAAAGCAAGGATATCTCCAAAGTCAAAGCAAAAAAGACTCGACTCATCCGGTGGCTGTTTGGAAGCTGATTTGGGACAGATTTAGCATACCCAAAATTAACTTTTTCTTCTGGATCTTGTTCCAAAACAAAATATTGACAGGAGAAAACTTGAGCAAGAGGAATATTGCTGGCCCCCATCGTTGTGCTCTATGCAAAGCAGCGCTGGAAACTTCAAGCCATTTGTTTCTGGAATGTGAATTCGCGAAGGAGGTTTGGTCCTTCTTTCTGGTTGGACTGAATGTGCACTCACCTTCTCAAGGCGCGATAGAATCCATGTTTCTCTCTTGGAATTCAGCTTACCCACATAAAACTACTAGCAATTCCTTATGGCATAAGGTGTGGACAGCAGCCCCCAAATATGTGTGTTGGAAGATCTGGCTGGCCCGTAACGAAATCATCTTCAACAATAAAGAAATGACGGTAGCTAAAGTGGATGGGCCAAATCCCTCTTAATAAGGTGCTATTCCACTCTAGAACAAAGATAGCCTCTTCGTTTGTACTAACACGTATATTTAAGAGACAAGACGGTTCTTATTATTATAAATAGCATGTACGAAATAACAGGTGGAGAGATCACAGAATCCTTCCACGATCTTCGACGGACCATCGTCTAGGATCAAAGTCCCGCCATTGCCTCGCTAAGATTCCTTCCGAACTGGTGCATACGAGATGACATATAGAGAGATGAGCATCTCCAGGAAACAAGGGTTTCCTGTAATGAACTGGGAAGTGCAGGAGGCATGAGAATTCAGACTTGGATAGAGGATTCCAACAGAGTATAATATCAATAATTTCTCTCTCCCTTAGGCCATACACATGAGGGACTTTTATAGTCCCTCAAAGTAGTTTCAACAGTTGAAAACAGTTGGCCACGTGCTGGGGTGGTTGAACTACCAGAGTAACTATAAACCCAACTCGAAAATAAGGATTTTTTATATATATTTTTAATGATTTTAATGGCATACGCGGGAAAGTACATGTGGACTTGCATATATACGCGGAAAAGTCTGGGCATACCCGCGTATGGGGATTTTAACACTGTTTTTTAGTGAATTTTGTCCAAGTCTGTAGGAATGGGTGCCCAAAGCCATAAAAGCAATCATGAATCATATGAAGGTGAAAAATGATTCTATAACAAGGCCTAAGGAAGAATCTTGTCTCCGTAGTGGTATTGGAAAACCGTGGTTATGAGGTAATGTTTAGAAAAGGAAAGGTGTTCCTTAAACACATAGCCACAAGACAAGTGAAGCAGATCGGTTCAAGAATCAAGAAATTTTATGATTTCAAGGTTGAGGATGCATGCAAGGCTTTGAGGAGCTAAGAAGTGGTTAATGACTTCGTGGTTGAGAGGGAGCAATTATCTCTCAACATGCAGCCTCAGAAGCATTCTCAGAAGGTTGTGGAGCAGCCATAATTGGAGAAGCAGAGAGGATATCGAGTGGAAGAGTCCATTCAGGCAGAGACCTCCAGGAGGGAAAAATTTCGAGCTAGAAAGGTAGAGGGAGTACATGTAGCTATACCTCCATTTGTGAGGTGGGGTGATGTTCAGAATTAATTCCAAGAAGAAATTTGGGCAGGGTTCATTGAGATGGTGTGTCTCATGGATCGAACTTGACTACAAGGAGCCCACAATACAATAGTCGCAAGAAGGATCAGTTAGATGGATGCAGTCAGATGTTGGGAAGAAAAAAATCATAGTGACATGTGTCGGATATTGGAGTGCAAATCAGAGTTGGTAGCAGTGCAGAGTGCATGGATGCAAATTTCAGCAACGTAGAAAGTCCAATAGACATGTGCAGTAGCTAGTAACAGTCAGAAGACTCTGATGATAGATGCATTATAATGATTCATTTTTTTGGAGGCTATTCAATTTTAGGATATTTGCATGTGCAAAAAACATTAGAGAAGTGTTCAAGAACATTCCAAAGGTACCGGATTGAGACAGATTGATTCCTTTCTTGTTGAGAGGGAGTCTTGAAATTTGCAACAAGAAACAGTGAAATTGGCATCCCGAAGCAACATCCAGAAAATGGCACCCAAAAATGGCTACCATGCAAGGCTTTTGATTTAATTATTCCTTAATTAAATTCAAAGAAATATGTGTCAAATTTATTTATCCCTTAAATAAATTGGATAATAAATTGTAATCTTATCTCATAATCACTTGTAATAGTTAATTTAGTGTGATAGACTCAGTTAGCTCATGAAATTTTAGTTGAGGGTGGTTGTTGAGGCATGTAGAGCGATTCTATTTGTTTTAGAGTCCAAGTTGCAGTTAGTGTATTAATTTAATGCATGAGAAATCAAATAACTCAATTAAGTGAGTTAAAGTCAGTCTAAGTAGTTGTAATTGATTGTTGCACTAGTGAGAGGTCAAGTGAATTAAATCATATTTAATTCACATGTAGTGATCTGTCAAGTGACTGATGATTTACTATTAATAGTTGCATGCATGTCATTTTTGATGAAGGCCCAGTTGAGACAAAGGTTAAAGGGATGTTATATATCAGTTATATTATTAGTAAATTGTCGGCGCACAATTAGACAACCATAGGATTTCCCATGATGTATTGCGCAGTTTTGGAAGGTTGAATTTCCTAATTAATAGGGATAAATTGTTCTTAGAATTACACAAGCAAGGCAGGCTGAGCAGAGGCAAGAAATTGGCTAAGTGTTGGTGGATTTTTTCCGGATCAGTGTGAGACAATTGGTAGACTGCAACAGACTCTTTTGAGAAGAGTGCATTGTATTGTTTCAGGATTCCTTGGTTCATTACAATAAAGATAGAGGGGTTTTGATCAATTTCTTTCCCCAGAAAAAATATCTTGTGTTGTGGATTGATTTTCTTTCTCATACTTGGTGTGATTGTGCGATCGTGTTTAATTTTACGCAAATTAATTGTAGAAGGATTCAATATCTTTCTCTAGTATATTGCATGATCATATTGAATCCATTGGTATACATATTGTTTGTATAATTTCTACGTGGTATCAGAGCGCCAAGAATCACAATAATGGAGAAGAAATTAAGTTTGTGTTAAACAATATTCAAACTTGCAGATACTTTCTTTGGAGCGACAAGCAGATCAAGATGGCTTTTAATGGATTAATATTGGAATATGCACTTGAGGGCAGTTCTAATAATATTGCATGGGAAGACATAATGGAGGTAGTTCTGGAGGACAACAGGTAGAAATATTTCATTGATAATGATATTCCCAAGCCCGCAATAGCAGATGCCTATCTTCTTTATGCTTGGCAAAAGAAGGTAGCAAGGGTGGGGAGGATATTATTAGAGGGAGTTCAAGACCACATTGTCTCGAGTCTCCATGGCAAGGCGAATCCATATGCTATGTGGAAGGCTTTGACAGATATGTTTTAGAACACCAACGACCAAAGAAAGTTGGCGCTGAAGGACAAGCTCAGGAAAATCAAGAAGGGGGAGGGAGAGACGATACCAACATGCTTGGTGAAGTTCACTCAATGTCGAGATGAGATTGGAAGTGATGGTGTGACCGTAGTAGATGATGACTTGGTGAGCCTAACACTTCTAGGCCTTCCCAAGAGCTGGCATAGTTACCAGGACTCGGTGAATGGGAGGGAGAAGTTACCAGATTGGGAGCGATTTTGGTACAAGAAGAATTCAGGCGGAATACCAAGCATGGATCCTCATCCAAGACTAATGAAGAGGAATATTGTGCCTTGGACGGTAAGGAAAAGAAGTCCAAGGGAAATCAATCCCAAGGCGAAGTGGGAAAGAAAGAATTGTCCAAGATCAGATGTTTTCACTGTCACGAGCATGGGCACTATGCTACAAATTTTCCACAGAAGAAGGCAAGCAAGAAGGAGCCTGCAGTTGCAGCATGTGAAGCACTAACTTCACAGTTCAAGCTTGATTTTAATCTCATTTAATGCATGGCCAACAGTGTATGGGATGCATGTGGTATTTATACAACGGTGCCTCATACCATATGATGGGGGATAGAGATCTCTTTAGTGACTTGGAGGAGAAGGACCTCCAATAGAACATAGAGTTTGGAGATGGCGGGAGGTATAGCACAACCTGCATAGGTACAGTTAACTTTCAGAGGGAGAATGGCTCTCATCTTCGACTAGAAGATGTTTTGTATGTTCCAGGCCTAAGGAAGAATCTTGTCTCCATAGTGGTATTGGAAAACCATGGTTATAAGGTGATTTTTAGAAAAGGAAAGGTGTTCCTTAAACACATAGCCACGGGACAGGTCAAGCAGATCAGTTTAAGAGTCAAGAACCTATATGCTCTAGAGGTTGAGGATGCATGCAAGGCTTTGAGGAGCAAAGCAGTGGTTAATGAATTGGTGGTTAAGAGGGAGAAATTATCGCTCAACATGCATCCTCAGAAGCAGTATCAGAAGGTTGTGGAGCAACCACAATTGGAGAAGCAGAGAGGAGATCGAGTGGAAGATTCCACTCAAGCAGAGATCTCCTGGAGGGGAAAATTTCGAGCTAGAAAGGTAGAGGGAGTACATTCATCTATACCTTCAGGTGTGAGGTGGGGTGATGTGCAGAATTAATTCCAAGAAGAAATCGGGGCAGGGTTCATTGAGATGGTGTGTCTCATGGATCAAACTTGGCTACGAGGAGCCCACAATATAGCATTAACAGGAAAGATCAGTTAGATTGATGTTGTCAGATGTCAGGAAGACAAAAATCAGAGTGACACGTGTCGGATATTGGAGCGCAGATCAGAGTTGGCAGCAGTGCAGAGTGCATGGATGTAGATGTTAGTAGTGCAGAAAGTCTAATAGACATGTGCAGTAGCTAGCATCAGTCAGAAGACTCTGATGAAATATGCATTATACTGATTCATTTGTTTGGAGGCTATTCAGTTTTAGGATAGTTGCATGTGTGAAAAACACTAAAGAAGTGTTGCATGCAAGAACATTCCAAAGGTACCAAATCGGGACAGATTGATTCCTTTCTTGTTGAGATGGAGTGTTGAAATTTGCAACAAGAAATAGTGAAATTGGCATTTAGAAACAACATCCAGAAAATGGCACCCAGAAATGGCTACCATGCGAGGCTTTTGATTTAATTATTCCTTAATTAAATTGAAATAAATATGTGTCAATTTTTTTTTATCCCTAAATAAATTGGACAATAAATTGTAATCTTATCTCATAATCACTTGTAATAGTTAACTGAGTGTGATAGACTCAGTTAGCTCATGAAATTCAAGTTGAGGGTGGTTTGTGAGGCATGTGGAGTAATTCTATTTGTTTTAGAGTCCAAGTTGCAGTTAGTGTATTAGTTTAATGCATGAGAAATTAATTAACTCAATTAAGTGAGTTAAAGTCATTCTAACTAGTTGTAACTGATTGTTGCACTAGTGAGAGGTCAAGTGAATCAAATCATATTTAATTCACATGTAGTGATCTGTCAAATGACTGATGATTTACTATTAATAGCTGCATGCATGTCAGTTCTGATGAAGACCCAGTTGAGACAGAGGTTAAAGTGATATTATCTATCAGTTGTATTATTAGTAAATTGTCTGCACGCAATTAGACAACCATAGGATTTCCCATGATGTATTGCATAGTTTTGGAAGGTTGAATTTCCTAATTAATAGGGATCAATTATTCTTAGAATTGCGCAAGCAAGGCAGGCTGAGAAGAGGCAGGAAATTGGCTAAGTGTTGGTCAATTGTTTTCGGATCAGTGTGAGACAGTTGGTAGAGTGCAACACACTCTTGTGAGAAGAGTGCATTGTATTGTTTCATGATTCCGCGGTTCATTATACAATAGAGATACAGGGGTTTTGAGCAGTTTGTTTCCCCAGAAAATTATCTTGTGTTGTAGATTGATTTTCTTTCTTACTTGGTGTGATTGTGCAACTGTGTTTAATTTCCGCAAATTAATTGTAGAAGGATTTAATATCTTGCTCCAGTATATTGCATGATCAGATTGAATGCATTGGTATACATATTTTTTGTATAATTTCTACGACGACTTGGAGTATTTGAGAGGTCATCAGTGAGGTAGAGCGAGAAGTCTGGATGCCGCGGGAACGTGGGCGGCCACGTCGTGGTGGTTTTTACCAAGGAATGGATCCCAGAGCGACTCCCTAAGACCCCAGTTCACACTCGGAGTCAATAGAGAGCCCGCACTTAGCAGTGGCCATGGCTGTCTCCCCGGCTCAATCCCCTGACGAAATTGAGGTGCCAGTCACCCTTGATGCCATTTCCACCCAGATACACCAAATTCAACTTAACCTGGACACCCTGCATGAGCAGAGGTACGATGACCAGAATGAACTTGAGGCTTACATTCGCGCGGTTCAAAGCCGTAGACAGAGACCATTGAGGCCCTGGAGAGTCTATGTCACATCCTGAGGCCCTCTTAAGACCACCTCCATTCCTTGTAGTCTCAAATGGATCACATCAGCTACCACTTGCACCACCAAGATTGTTTCTTTGTGGCTCCTCCACCAGGTCCACTGCATCCTCCTTCTTGAGGATAGCTTTGTTTTGTCCTTGTTTTTCAAATTTTGTGTCTAATAACCAAGTGCTTCGAATGCCTTGGCTAGCACCCTGGATCCATGGACACTATTTTTCGTTGAGGGTGACTGAATGTAATCGAGCCATGGTGGCTCCTCTTGTAAAATATTTTTTTAAGATGATAATATAATACTAGGTTTTGACCGACAAAAATAAAATAAAAATTCTAATAAAATATGTCTGTGGGGTGGGGCTTGTTGGCTATTGAGTGTTTTGCTAAAATACTTATTGGTAAAGGTCACAAGTTCAAATCCTAGAGGTGAGCCCACTAGGGTGAATTTAAAAATTATTAAAGTTAAACATATATAATATTTTAATTTCTAAATCCTATTATCATGTGTGTATATATGTGAACTTTTTATTTTTTTATACTATACACATTTAAATTATATAAATTAATATATTTGAAAGTGTGATATTCAATAAAATATAAAAGTTATATATAAATAAAATATATGTAAATATAAAAAATAATTATTATTATTTTTGAATTTTATTATGGTTTATGATTTTCAAATGTCTGTTGGTTTATTTTTATTTATACCATATACATTTAAATTATATAAATTTTAAAATTTATAAAAATTTATAATAAAAGTATAATATTTTAATAATATATACAAGTCAAATGTATAAAAAAATATATATTTATTAAAAAAATAAGAAATGGGTGATTTAGGTTAAGTTAGAAGTAATTTGGAAAACCATCTCTCATGTTTTTAACCTATTATACCTTAAAAAAATCAACATACTCTATTTTTAATAATCCAAAATATAATTTCATAATTTTATTATTTTAATGACATTTATAAAATTTTAATATTTTGACTTTCACTCTATTTAAATATAAAATTAAAATTCTAAAAATAATCAACCTACTCTATTTTTAATAATCCAAAATATAATTTCATAATTTTATTATTTTAATAACATTTATAAAATTTTAATATTTTGACTTTCACTCTATTTAAATATAAAATTAAAATTCTAAAAATTAATTATTAGAGTTGTTTTTAATTTATATGATTCATTTTAAAGTATTAAGATTTTTAAAATCACTTAATTAATCTTTCAATTTTCATCATCATTATCAAAATATTAATGTATATTTAAAATAAAATCATATTTTATAAATAATTAATATTTAAAACAATAATTAAAAAAATTATTTATATTTATATATAATTTTCATATAAGTTAAATATACATGTGGAAAATCATACATTAAATATATTCATAGTTAAATATACATGTGGAAAATGATACATTAAATATATTCATATGTTGAGTAATTGAATCGAAGAAAATGACTTAAAATTAATACTCCATCTGTATATGTAATTTTCAAAACTTAGACACATCACATCGGCGATATCTCGACTTGTGATATTTCTTAATTGTGCGTGGAATGAGATCTGTACATGGTTCGTTGTGCCGGAGAGAAAGCATTAAGCTATGCTCAGAGGTGTGATTCAAAAGAGATCCATTGTTGACTCTGAAATAGATATGATCGACCATGGTTACATTTGTCATGGTGTTTGAATAATTTCAGCATGTTTATCGTAGTGCTAAAGGAAATTTCATGAGATCAAGGCGTGTTAAGCGTTGGTCATATTGTTTGAGTGCTACCTAAAGGTTGTGTGGAGATACAAATGCGGCTCTGCAATTTTTTCTCATCACCACTCAGGCCTTGCGAGCTAGACATCAATATTTTATTGATTTTTGGTGACTGAAACCACTTGAAGAAGTTTTCTCTTTGTTAAAGCCACTTGGAGAAGTGTGCTGTCAGTGAAGTTCGAGTGGTACAGAGCAAAAATCAAGGTATTATTGCAGATTCAGTTTACTGTTAATGTGGTGAATCCACTTATAGAGACATATCTGAACGAAGCTAATAAAATGGATGGCAAGAACTATGTCAACTAGAAATTCAAGTTGTAAACACTATTGGAAGGTTATGGCACTTGGACCATCACGGAAGGAGAAGAAGTAAAACTTGTTGCGGGCTCGATAGTTGCATCAATTCAGGACTCGGAGAAGCGGGAGAACAAAGAAAAGGTATTATTAAGAATGTCTGTGAAAGATAATATAATTCCTTATCTTCGTGATTGTCAGACTTCTAATGTGACCTGGAATGCATGGAAGGAGTTGTGTAAAACTAAAAATACAAATCAAGTCCTTTTTCTAAAAGAGCAAGCTCTTGTATATTAAAATGGAAGAGAATGAATCTGTTAAGTGCCTTTATTTCCAGAATCAAAGATTTGAAAGATAAGTTAGGAGATATAAGAGAATCAATACTTGCTAGTGATCTTGTGACAATCACTTTAAATGGAATGTTAGAGGACTATCATATGTTTATCACAGGTCTTGCAGCAAGGGAGAAAGGGCCAAATTTTGGGGAATTGACAAGTATACTTCTGTAGGAAGAATAAAGGCACAAGAATTTGAAGCCTCGAAATCCAGACTTGGCACTTGTGGCAAAGAATAAATTCTTCAAAGGGAAACAAGGAGGAGAAAATAAAGGTGGAAGCTTATCTCAGAAAAGGCCATTTTTGAAATCAAATCAAGGTATGTCATTTGTCATAAACGATTTTAGAATAAATTTTTTTTACTGTGGTAGAAGTGGGCATCTTCCCAGAGACTGTTATAAGAAGAAAAGTGATGAATCTAGGCATAAACATAGAAGAAAATCATGACATTTTTCAGGACAAGCCTTGAATTTTGATCTCAAAAATATTAAGTTGTTTGTGTTTAATGCCACGTTCGCTGCTGAAATGGATGATGCCAACACATGGTTTGTGGAATCTAGAGCTTCGATTCATATGGCATGTAACATGATTTGGTATAAGAATTTCAAGGAGGTATGCAATACTGTTAATATCTATCTTGGAGATGATCGCCCATATCAGATCAAGGGATGTGACGATATTCTTGTAACATTTCCAAGTGGAAATGTCAGACACATTCATAATGTTATGCATGTGATTGGGATCAAGAAAAATTTGATCTCTGTGTCTACAATTACAGATCAAAATTTGAAGGTTGAATTCTTCAAAATGCATTGCATAGTGAAAGATTTGTTGGATCACTGCAAACATGTTGCTTCAGGAGTCATAGTTGAAGGCTTGTACAAGCTTGATGTCACCAGAAAAATTCATCAAGCATTGACTTCTACAACCATGTCAAAAAAAAGTATTTGGTATTAGAGGTACGGCCATATCAATTATCATGATTTATTGTTTTTGCATAAACAAAGTATGGTTGAATAACTCCCTATGTTAAAGAATGAATATGTTGCTTGTGAAGGCTGTGCATTAAGAAAATTTCACAGAGGTGAATTCCCCTCTAATTCTGATAGGAGAAGAATAGATGTATCATAAAGTTTGCATTTTGATATTTGTGGACCCATGCAGACCAAATCCCTAGGAGGTTCCTATTATTTTTTATTTTTTATTGATGATTGCACAAGGTATACTTGGGTGTACATCCTTAGGAAAAATATTGATGTTTTTGAGTATTTCAAAGAATTCAAAAACATGGCAGAGAAGCAAACATGCAAGTTCATAAAGATCCCACGTTCAGATCAAGGGGGAGAGTACATGTTGGGGAACTTCACCAAGTATTACAAGGATCATGGAATAATGCAACAATCCACAATACCCTACACTCCACAACATAACGGTGTTGCAGAAAGGAAAAATAGAACAATAGTGGAGTGTGATCAAAGGTAAGAACCTCTCAAATGTTTTTTGGGCAGAAGCCATTAGTACAATTGTTTATTTAAATAATAGAAGTCCAACAAGGTATCTTGATATCAAGATCCCATTCAAAGTCTTGTATGGGTTTAAACCAACAATTCATTTGTAGATGTTTGGGTGTAAGGCCTTTGCACATATTCCGAAGGATAACAAAAGGAAACTTGATGCTCAAGGTATCAAATGTATTTTTGTAGGATACTGTTCAGAATTTAAAGCATATAAAATGTTTGATCCATATACTCACAAATTATTTGCGAGTAGAGATGTAATTTTCCATGAACATGAAGATGAAGGCAATAAGGACAACAATTATGAAAAGTGGCACATACTTTCTTAAGTTGAAGACAATAATACAAAAGTAGGAGCCGAAAACAGTGAGAAACAAAAGCTGAAGGAAGAATTTGGTAACTTGGACATCACCAGTAGTCAGAGCCCAACCAAAGGTGGAGATGTACCTTCAGAGAAGATGGGTGAAGATAGTGAAGTGCAAAGGAGATCTACATGGTAGATTCATCTACCTGAAAGGTATAAAGACTATGCCCCGATGACTAGTGTTTTTAATGTCATAGAGCCCATGAGTTTTAATGAAGCTAATGAACATGAAGGGTGGAGAAAATAAATAGAGGAAGAATATGAATCCATAATTAAAAATAAAACCTGGGAATTGACTAAAGTGCCTAAAGATAAAGAGCCCATTAGAATTAAATGGTTGTAAAAACCTAAATTTAAAGCAGATGGTACTATATACAAATAGAAAGCTATATTGGTGGAAAAATGGTACTCACAAAAGGAGGGTATTGAATATGTAGAAACATTTTCACATGTAGATAAATTAAATACTATTAGACTATTAATTGCATTAGCTAGAAAGTACCATTGGAATTTTCACCAATTAGATGTAAAATCTACTTTTCTGAATGGTGATTTAAAAGAGAAGGTATATTTGACACAACTTGAAGGATTTGTGAAAAAGGGGTAGGAACATTTTGTCTACAGATTAAAGAAATATTTGTATGGGATGAAACATGCACCTAGGTCATGGTATGTGAAGATATGTTCCTTCTTTCTTCAACAAGGTTTTATGAGAAGTCAAAGCGATCCAAATATGTATACCAAATTTGATGCAAAGCGACATGTAGTACTGATTTCTTTGTATACTAGTGATTTAATTATTATAGGAAATTCAATCAAATTAGTTGATGAAATTAAGGTGCAGATGTCACAAGTATTTGATCTGAAATATATTTGTGAGTTACATTATTGTCTACATATTCAAGTGTGGAGAGATGTTTTCCATACTTGTGTTACTCACTGTAAGTATTTCAGAGAAGTGCTTAAAAGGTTTAAAATGGATTAGTGCAAATATTCCTTTCCTCCAATGCAACAGAATGTGAAACCTCATTTTGATGATGGCTTAGAGGAGGTAGATGGTACAATGTATAGACAACTGGTGGGAGGTTTGAATTATCTTACTACAACTAGACCTGACATAACATACTATGTTAGTGTGTTAAGTCAATTTATGGTGAGACATCTAGAAAGCCATTGGAAAGCAACAAAATATATACTTATATATCTTAAAGAAAAACTTGATTTTTGTCTTAAGTATATTGATTCATTTGATGTTGAGCTGACATGTTACTCATATTTGAATTGAGTTAGAAATCCAGATGGTAGAAGATCTACTACAGGTTATACTTTTAGCATTGGATCTAGGATTGTTTCATGGAGCAGCAAGAAGCAACCTACTGTATCATTCTCATCTACATATGAATAGTATAAAGCTTTATGTGTTGCAACTTGTGAAGTTGTTTGGTTGAGGCAAGTTCTTCAAGATATTAGAGAAGAACAAAAGAAGACTAGAGTGATTTAATGTGACAACGAGAGCTCAATCAAGTTGATAAATAATCCAATCTTTCATGCAAGGACAAAACATGTTAATGCTCAGTTTCATTTTATTAGAGGAAGATACAGTATAAAGTGATGCAGGAGCATCCGAGCACCCTTCATTAAAATTGGAATCCAATGGTGCTAAAAGAAGAAGCATAATATGAGGACGAGACTTACTCATGTTTTGTTGAGTTTGTTAAATTTTTATTAATGAAATTACTATTTTTATGGTCAACCCATTATAAAAATAGGGAAGTGCATGATTTTAGCAAATTATTACGAGATCTTAAGAGAAACGAATGGATCTGATATTATCCATTCGATGTATTGTGTTCCATAGAAATTATAGCCTTCAGTATAATGGAGGGAGGCTAGACGGAATGTAATATCTAGTGCTGAGAAGGCGACCTGGCTCAGATAAACGTATTGTAGTTCAAATTCGAAGTTAATATAAATCTGGTGTTCATTATTATGAATTTTCTGTTGTTGTGTTTCTGGCATTTGATGTAATTTTCTTATTTTTTTTGTGGCCCTAGCCTGCGTAATTGGCATAGCTGTGTGTTGTTGCCTACCATGCATTATTTCCATTTTGTATGCCATGACAGATCAGAGAAGGACATATGAAGAGGACATTGACATTCTTCCAAAATATAAGTTCAAGTCCATTGGATGTTCTGAAGAAAAATCAATGGTGAGAAATCTGGGCCTTTTGGAGGAACTGTGAGTCGATGGAGATGTGCAGAATGTAGTGTGGTTTCGTAAGCCAGTCCTTAGTCTATCGCATGGGATGAGAACAGTAAGTGGTAAATTTTGAGAGTATGTGAACTGACTTGAAGAGGGAACATGGTCGGTGAAAATCACTTATATCGCATGAGATTACAGGCTTATACCTTATGTTAGTTGGAATGTGATAGCCATTGGATTGAAATAGTGGAGTAGATGACGGATTTGACACATAGATAAATAAGATATTTGTAAATTTCTGAGGGTCTCGACATTAGTTTTGATTTTTTGCACTGGAGAATCATCTAGTGAAGAGGTTCTTTTTGCAGAGGAAGCGAGAGATGCATTTATCTGTCTACTGATGATGACAGTGTTGAATTATGAGAGCTTCATTGTAGCCATCATTTTCATTGTACATGCATCAACAAATGGATACAAATTAAGGTTACATGTTCGCTGTGTAAATACAATATGATCCAGAGTTAATACCAGGTGCATTAAGAATGATTTTGTGGCTGCATAGTGAACTATTTCATTTAGATCATGGGCCCATAACCCACAGATCCACAGATTGTGAAAATATGCAGTTTTTCTGCATCAAAGTGGTATCAAAGCAGGGAAAGGATTTCCTACGAGGAAAAAGAGGTATAGTTATGTTAAATATTTGTAAAGCTTGTGGTTTTTATATTTTGTGAAGGTAGCAGCAGAGGAAGGTGATAATATTGTAGCAGCCTAGAGCAGGAGTGCTCAAATGGTTCCAGAGGAGAGAACCAGAGAGATGTGGGAAGACTAAGCTCAGAGGAGAGAAGCTTGGTGAGGTATCTGGTAGGAGGGAGGACTTGCTATTGTAGAGGTTTTGTTGTAGCTCAAAAAGGGCAATTCCACATAGGATGTGGGTAGAATTTCTCAATAATGCTGTTACGGGAAGATCACAAAGGGAAATTCCACAGAAGATGTGGGTAGAATTGCTAAGGAAGAAAACTTGGTACTGATAGCAGGAAGTAAATTTGTTACAGAGATCAAGAAGGCATATGACCAGCAAGTCATAAAAATTTTGTACCTCGGGAGTCTGATGCAGTAGCATCTGAACACCCTTCATTAAAATTGGAATCCAATGGTGCTAAAAGAAGAAGCATAACATGAGGACGAGAATTACTCACGTTTTGTTGAGTTTGTTAAATTTTTATTAATGAAATTACTATTTTTATGGTCAACCCATTATAAAAATAGGGAAGTGCATGATTTTAGCAAATTATTATGAGATCCTAAGAGAAACGAATGGACCTGAAATGATCCATTCGACGTATTGCGTTCCATATAAATTATAGCCTTCAGTATAGTGGAGGGAGCTAGATGGAATGTAATATCCAGCACTGAGAAGGTGACATGGCTCAGATAAACATATTGTAGTTCGAATTCGAACTTAATATAAATCTGGTGTTTATTATTATGAATTTTCTATTGTTGTGTTTCTGGAATTTGATGTAATTTTCATAGTTTTATGTGTGGCCCTAGCCTGCATAATTGGCATAGCTGTGTGCTGTTGCCTACCATGCATTACTACCATTTTTTATGTCGTGGTAGATCAGAGAAGGACATCTGAAGAGGATATTGGCAGTCTTATAGAATATAAGTGCAAGTCCATTGGATGTTCTGAAGAAAAATCAATGGTGAGAAATCTGGGCCTTTCGGAGGAACCGTGAGTCAGCGGAGACGTGCAGAACGTAGAGTGGTTTCGTAAACCAGTCCTTAGTCTATCACATGGGATGAGAGCAGTAAGTGGTAAATTTTGAGAGTATGCGAACTGACCTGAAGAGGGAACGTGGCAGGTGAAAACCACTTATATCGCATGAGATTAAAAGCTTATACCTCGTGCTAGTTGGAGTTACCTTTCATCCATAACTTTAAAACATCTTTTCATAAAAATAAACTTTAATACCACCAAAATTTCATATTCATTAAATATTTGTATTTAATAACCACTAAAATTTCAAATACATTAAACATTTTTATTTAATAACCACTAAAATTTTAAATGAATTAAATATTTGTAATTCATTCACTCTTCTTCTAATAATTGTAGGACATCTTTTCATAAAAAATGTTTCCTTATACATTACGCTCAGTTAATGCATTTAATTTTTGAAAATTCAACCAAGTTTCAGACCTTACCTTAATATACATACGCATTTACCTTGCTTTCTCTATTAACCGAATCAATCACTCTTTGTTATACTTTAAAAAGGAAATAATGTAAAATCATTGTGTTAATTATATTTTTAAAAATATATCATAAATATATTGAACATATTTTATTTATTATCTATTGAATTAATGCTTATACAAATTTTGGATTATAACTTGCTTGGTTTAACCAGTACACCTACCATGAAATAGTGTAACTAGTTTATATGCCTTTTATTCTTATAACTCTCTTTATTACACATAAATTTAAAAATTCTCTTTATAACTTTCTTTGTAACTATTGAATGGTTGAATTTACTAGATTTCTAACCCAATTGCAAGATAACTTATCAAATATTTCAACCCTTATTTTATTTTTTTAATATAATTTTTTTTAACTATGCATATATTTTTTATGAAAATTTATCAACAAATTTTAATTTTAGTTTTTGGGTGAGATATATAATAAATATAAACATTATAAAAAGTTTAGCAACTAAATCTTGATGTATTTTTTTTATATTAGAAATTTTATGGAATTTAGAAATTTATTTAATGTAATATTACACTATTTTTTTTTGCAATTGTTTATAGTATTATTTTTCGTTTAAATTATAAAATGAGATTGATTAAGATTAGATCATTAAATTATTTGTTATCTATCTCAGAGAAAAGAAATGAGGAATCAACTTGTAGGGTCATTTAGCAGTGGGACTCAATTTGGAGTATTAGGTTAACCTTCCAGAGCCATTTTAAGGCATTAAACGATGTTTTTTGGGGTTAAAAAGCACTTGCCCGCACCATAGTCCCTCATGTTGCTTAATACTCAAAACCATTTCCAACAACACAAGAATCACATCAGAGTCTATGTGCAGAAGTTATTCTTGTTGTAAGTTGACTTATTGTGTTGACCACAATGGTATGAAAGGATGTCACATCAACCCCATTACTCATGCATATGGGGCTAGCCACTTGTGGAATTTCAAGAATATTCTAGAAGTTCCAAAATTGTAACTCTAGTTGGGAGTTGGGGGAGTCAAATATTACTCCTATTGGGCTATCAGGCTATGGTAAATATCGAGTTGCTAGGAGTAATAAGGGTTTCATTCTATGCTATGGTATTTTGTTCCATAATTGAGCAGAGCAACTAGGAGTGGAAACTTAGATAGCAAAATAGAGGGGGTGAAATTTATATAGTAGTTTTACAAGCCACAAGTTTCAGTTAACTCCATAAGGAGCACATCTTCCTTTATACTTGCATATTTTCATGTAGGAGAAGAAAAAAGGTATAGCAACCTCACCTTCTAGTTAGGTTTTCTGCTATAAGGGTTTACTAAGGAAAAAATTGTGTTTAATTTGTGTGTGTGTGTGTGTGTGTGTGTGTGTTTATTATTTATTTCTAGCATTTTAATTTTTTCATTTATTTAAGTAGAAAAACAACTATTAAAGAATTTGAAATCTAAATAAAAATTAACCTACATAGAATAGATTTTAGTAATTTATCAAATATGTTGTGATGAACTGGTATAGTGGAATATGCATGACAATTTTATAGATCGAGGATAGATGATAATTTCTTGATCTCCTAAGTTTTCATTTTTTCCAATTCGAATGTATATATATATTTTTTTGGTAAATTATTGTTTTTAGCATAAAACCACTTATTAAGAGCTAGGTATTAGGTCATTACATTTATATTGTTATATCAATAGGTTGGGTAGAACCTTTCTTTGCATCCTTCATTATATTATATTGTTTGTCTCTTAAACTAAGTCAGACACTGATTCACCAGAGTCATGTTCATGTTGGAGTTTGAGTTAAATGACTTCAAATTTAGACTAAAATTCAATAATTAAAATTTTGAAAATAATAGGGGTGGTAGGAGAGGGAGGGATTTTACTCAATCCTAAAGGAACAATCAAGTAAAATTATCCTGGGGTCTTGGAAGGAAATAAAAAAACTAGGTAGAGATGTATGGACTCTGTTGGATTAAGGGGTCTTGACCTAGGTTCGGAGTATTTGCGCAACCAATAAAACCCTCCAACTACTAGCCCTTTCGACAGTGATATTCTTGCGCAGACCAAAGTCTCACCCGAAGCAATATGGGGGGTGATGGAACCAAGTTTCCGCACCCTGAGGGAGATTTTGATGTGGTATATATACTCAAACTTACTGCGAATAATATAACAAATTTGCGCACACACAATCAATGGTAAATAGATCTAACCCTTTTGCAGATTCTAACAGATTACTTCAATATAATTCACGCACAATAACTAGTTGTACTTCATTCATATCTATTTATCTAACATCGACTAATTATCACACATAGATGAAATTAACCAATTACCAAAATAAATACAAAATCAGAACAGATTCAGCTCGACAGCAAATAACAAATTGTCTAAGACAGTAAATCACATAAGAATCTGGGTTCGCCAAAAATGACTTCTTTATTAAGAGATTTTCAATTCAATACAATCCTTCTTTTTGCGCACACAACAACAAAGTCTGCACACAGCTCAGGACTTAGGTCTCCGCACACAGCTCAGGACTTAGGTCTCCGCACACACAGCCAACAGGATCCTTTCTACCTAGACAAAAACCCAGAATAACAAAGATGCACAACAAAAATAATCCAAGATTTCATTCATTCATCCATTCTTTCATGTCTATCCTCGCTCGAGTCTTACATATTTATATTATCAAAAATGCGCACATACCATGGTCTAAAACCAAGGTTTGAGACTCATGGTTTTTTTCCCTCTAACCCTTTACAATAAGTAAGGGACTTTGACCCGCCCCAAAGCCCCTTTGACCATCTGCATGTAGCGTGTACAACAAAAATTAAACAAAATTAACCCAAAAAAGTACCCCAGGGGGGCATGCTCCAACAAGCCCCCAATGCAATCTCGTGACTTTTCCCAAGTCACTGTGGGGCGGTCGCCTTCATCTTTTCCTTTAATGCTTCGACAAATCTCATGAGTGGCATGATGACTTAAATTCTTTGCACAGCGACACTCTGTGCTTCATCCATCAACTTGGATGTTGTTGGCCCCTCAACTGCCAGGCTAATGCTACACTGAGTCTGCTGCAGGCTTTTGAGAGTGACGTTGAGGTTCTGTGACAACTGCAGGGCTTCCTCGGACCAAGGTTGCATTTGCGTCTCCAGCAGCTGCTCTCGGCGGCGTAGGTGCTCAATCTCTGTCTGAATGGCATTGCCTTCATGAATTCTAGCAAGCCTTTGTTCTATCATCAAGGTTGGCGTCGCCATTATGATCTTTAAAAATTGCTTCTCTTTAATCCCAAGTTCATTCTGTAGCTTCTAGACCATTGGGTCATTCTAAAAGAAGTCCAAACACCCATGGTCTCATCCAGAAGTGCACCACATTTCACAAATGTTGTTGCTATGATGTTAGTTGTTTCCTTGACTTCGGTCACACACTGTGCTTTGAACTCCGGTGGTGTCTCTGGTTGGAGCTTCATTTGTAGCTCGGCTATCTACTGCTCAAATTCTGCGCGGATGGTTTGGATCTCTATGCGTGATGCTTTGAGCGCGGAGACCAGGATTTCTAGTTTTGTTGCTAGTGCGATTAAGGCAGGGACAGTGACTTCTGGCAGTTCACCACACAAGCGATCAATCATGGCTTCTACCACGGTGTGTCGATCCTCAACTGCTTGGCGTGCCTCCTCTGCATTTTGTTGCTCCTTCTACAACATTGCTTCTTGCTATTGAGACTCGGTGGCCACTTGGAAGGCGTGGGCCTCGCGGTGCTGCAACTCATCCACAATCATGGTGTGTATAATGTGGAGTTTTCCTCCAAGTAGCATTGCCAAGTCAATGCTAACCTCTGCATAGGCTTGCACATTAGCACGCAAGGCAAGCGGCTTGACTGTAACAACAGGTCCCAGAACGTGAATCATCCAGGTTTTCAAGGGGGATGGAAACACCGTGTTGATGGGTTGTGCGCTCGTTTGTCCAAGGGTGGATGCTGGCACGATCACTTGCTTCACGCTCTCTTGAATCGTGCTCGCTTGCATTTTCAGGTCCTGAAGGCCCGAATGTACACCCTTGAGGACTGATTTGTATTGCACTTGGTTCAAGTCCCGACAACAGAACCATTTGTTGTCTTAAGGGGTCCTAACCCAGGTTCAAAGTATTTGCGCAACCAACAAAACCCTCCAACTACTGGCCCTTTTGGCAGTGATTTGCTTTCACAGACCAAAGTCTCACCCGAAGCAGTATGGTGGGGTACTGGAACCAGGTTTCCGCACCCTGAGGGAGATTTTGATGTGGTAGATATACTCAGACTTACTACAGATAATATAAAAAGATTTGCGCACACACAGTTAATGGTAAATAGATCTAACCCTTTCGCAGATTGGCATTCAGATCTATTTATCTAACATCGACTAATTCTCGCACATAGATGCAATTAACCAATTACCAAATTAAATATGCAATCAAAATAGATTCATATCGACAAAAAATAACATATAATCTAAGAGATTAAATCAAATAAGAATCTGGGTTCGCCAAAAATTTATTCTTTATTAAGAGATTTGAAATTCAGTACAATCCTTCTTTCTGGTCACATAGCAGTAGATTCCGCACACAGGTTAGGACTTAGGTCTCTGTGCACACAGGCAGCATGAGCCTTTCTACCTAGACAAAAACCTAGACTAACAAAGATGCACAACAAAACTAATCCAAGATTTCATTCATTCATTCATCCATTCTTTCATGTCTATCCTCGCTCGACTCTTACATATTTAAATTATAAAAACGTGCACATACCATGGTCTCAAACCATGGTTTGAGACTCATGTTTTTTTCCCTTTAACCCTTTACAATAATTAAGGGACTTTGACCCGCCCCAAATCCCCTTTGACCATCTACGCGCAGTGCGTACAACAAAACTTAAACAAAATTAACCCAAAAAAGTGTAGAAAATATACAAGACGCATGTATATCATGGATTCAATCTGATCTAACAATGTACTAAAGTTAAATACTGAATCACTTCTACAAATCAATTGCGGAATTAAAAACACAATTGCCAATCACATGAAGCAAAGAAGGATCAATCAAATTGCAACACAAATAATTTCCCAGGGAAATCTTGCTGCTTAAACCCCACTATATTCTATTGTATATTCAGTATGGATACATGAAAAAATTACATACAACTCTTCTCACAAGTGCCCTCCTGTACTCAGCTAACTGTCTCACACTGCCTCAGATAATACTGACCAATACTTATCCAATCTACTGCCTCTAGACAGCCTGCTTTGCTTGCACAATTTGTGTGGAATGAAATCCCTATTCCATAGGAATTTTTGCCTTCTTGAACTGTGCAAGGATCATGGGCAATCCAATGGGTGTTTGGTTGCATGGGTGCAACCCAATAATCCTACAACTGATAGTCAACTTCCCTTTCACCGAAATATCAACTGGGTCTCCACTGGAACTGACATGCATGCAACTAATAATAGTAAATCCTCAATTGCATGTGAGATCACTAATTATGAATTAATTAATATTTAATTCACTTGATCTCTCACTCGTGTATCTAACAGTTACAACTAGCACAACTGAGTTAAACTGATTACAACCTGCATTCACTAATGCACCACTGCACTTCGAACTCTGTTACAACTAGAATTACTCTGCATGCCTCACCAACTACCCTCAACTAGAAATTCATGAGATAACTGAGTTTATCACACTCAGTTAACTATTATAAGTTATTTTGTGATTAGATTACATTTTATTGTCCATCTTAATTAAGGGATAACTAAAATAGGCATTCACCAAATTTAGCCCACACTAGTGTAGGTGCTACTAAGACCTATAGTCCCACACTAATGTAGGTGCTGCTTGGACCTCCTAGTCCCACACTAGCGTGGGTGCTGAAATTTCTTGTTGAACTTAAACATTCCCTCTCAACAAGAAAGGGATTATCCTTCACCTCAATCCTGCCTCTATGGTATTCGAAGTTTCTCCTGGTGAGCGCCTTCGTTAGAATATCTGCATCCTGATCTTTTATGGGAATGTACTAAAGTAACATTATCTGCCTCTGCACACAATCTCTGAGATGTTGGTACCGGATATCTATATGCTTGGACCTATCATGAAACAAAGGATTAATCGAGAGTTTAATGCAACTCTGATTATCACCATGTATCATTGTCAGATCCATCTGAGAACAAAACAAACCAATCAATATCTTTTTTATCCAGATAGCCTCACATGAAGCTTGACTTGCTTCCATGTACTCTGCTTCTGCTGAACTGAGTACCATAGGTCGTTGCTTCCTGCTGTACCAAGAAACAATTGTCGATCCTATGTTGAAGATCCCTCCTGATGTGCTCTTTCTATCTGATGGACTTCCTGTCCATTCTGCATCCGTGAATCCTTGAAGCTTCACTCCCTCTTTCTGTCTGTACCATAGACCATACTATGATGTGCCCCTCAAGTATCTCAAGACATGCTTCCCCGCCTTCCAAAATAGCTTGGTAAGCTTAACCATAGCTTGACTCAGCTGGTTAACTGTGTAGAAAATGTCTGGTCTGGTGTTCACTAGATACATCAGTGAACCAACTAACTTCCTATAGAAAGTAGCACCCACTACCTCTCCAGAAGTAGCATCCTCTTTCCTCCAATTTCCTGGAAGAGAAGTATCCAAAGGTTTGCAGCTCTCCATGTGAAACTTACCCACTATCTCTTTGGCGTATTTTCCTTGAGAAACAAAAGGTTCACCATCTCACTGCCATATTTCCAAACAAAGGAAATAATGAAGGAGTCCAATGTCCTTCATGTCGAATTCCCTTGCAAGATCTTCCTTGCATGAGTGTATCAATTGCTCATCAACAGTCAAAATTAGATCATCAACATAAAGAACAATAATCAATAGCTTACCCTCAACCACAATCTGGTACAGGTTTTGATCAGCTTTAATTTTGGTGAAGCCCAATCCAGTGAAATATATGTCTATCTTAGTGTACCACTCATGAGGGGCTTGCTTCAGCCCATACAATACTCTCTTGAGTCGAAACACATGTGACTCGTTGTTGAAGATCTCGAAACCTTCTAGCTGGTCTATGTACACTTCTTCCTAAATGAATACATTGAGAAACACATTTTTCACATCCATCTGATGAATGTCCCAGCCCATCTGCGATGAGATTGCAAGGATGGATATAATGGAAGAGTACCTTGCAACAGGGGCAAAAGTCTCATCATAATCGTTCCCCTCGATCTGTGAGAATCCCCGGGCCACAAATCTGGCCTTGTATTTCTCCACACTTCCATCAGCAGCTTGCTTTACCTTATATATCCCTCTAGATCCAACCACTATTTCTCGATCAGTGTTGGGTTAATCTCCCATGCACTGTTCTTGACAATGGAGTCATAATCCTCCACCATTGCATCAAACCAAATTGGTTGCTGCACTACCTCCTGAAAGGAAGATGGTTCAGTCACAACAAATTTTCTCATAAGAGCCATGTATCCAGTAAACCTATCTGGAGACTGTCTCTGTCTACCTTGTGAAGTAGGGGCTCCTACATTCTCTGCAGCATCAAGTCTCAATCTATCAGCTTCCATGGTGCACTCCATGATCGTCCGCATGTGGCTGCTCCACATCTTGAGGCTCATCCTTGGGAACCAAGAGTTCCTCCTCTGCATGCAAATCCAGTTCCCTCTCAAGGGAAAATCACATGGCTTTCTCCTCATCAATTTTTATATCCCATCGCACAACAGTCATTCTGCTGTTTGGAAAATACACCCAATAGTTGTGGTTCATTTGAGTGTACCCCATAAAAGTCCCAATCTCAGCTATTGGTTCCAGCTTCTTCCTGGCGTCTTTGGTCACATGCACATAAAGAGATGAGCCAAAAATCTTAAAATGTGAAACATCAGGTTTCTTACTAGTGAAAGCCTCTTCTAGTGTACTCATGCCAAGTATCCTACGAGGACAATGGTTTTGCAAAAATACCACAGTTTTGCATGCTTCCACCCACAGATGCATCGGTAGGCCTTGATCATGCAACATTGCTCTTGGTGCACCCACAATTGTTCTGTTCTTTCTTTTAGTGACCCCATTGTTAGGTGTGTGTTATATTCTTTCCACGATTAGTCACACGTGTGGGGGGGTCACACGGGGGGCGATAGCCCCCCCTGTACGTTGTGTTGGGCACATCAGGGGGGTCTTGGGGGGGGCGCTGGGGGGGGGGGGGGGGCAACGCCCTAAGAAAAAAAATTTGGACCCTATTTTTCGATGGGCGGACCCGCCCATGGTTTTGTGCATGGGTTTGCACATTTTTTTAGGGCATGATGGTTTTTGGCCCCTGGTATTTTGTAGATCCGGTCAAGGGAACCACGGTTATGTTCTAATCCAGGATTAATGGGTTGGTGTTTATGAATGCTTCGGCATGTATATATATGTGTTGTAACACTAAAATTAATATAATGAAAAATCAAGTAGGTAGTCCTGATTTGGGATCGAGGGGAAAATCTCTCTGTATATCTGTTTTATGTTTTATTCTCTTGTTATTGTTTATTTTCTGGTTTTTAAGATTCGTTTGCAGATAATTTCTGTACAGGGTTAAAACCTGCACCCATTCTGTTGTGGGTTATGAGGCGCTATCAGTTCTCTTCAAATTCCTTATTTTCTGCAGAAGTTCTTGAATTCGTTAGAGATTTACTCACCACCATTATCGCTCCTAAGAGCCTTCACTTGCTTCCCCATCTCTTTCTCCACCAATGTTTTAAACTCAAAAAAAATTGAGAATGTCTGATGTTTCTTCTGCGTGAAGTAAATCCAACACTTATGAGAAAGTTCATTGAAGAATATCACATAGTACTTATGTTTTTTTTCCAAGGCTCTCGAAGCAACAAAGAATGGTCCACACACGTCTATGTGAAATCTCTTAAGGATCCCCGAGGCTTGGTTCTCATTCTCATGAAAGGTGACCTTTACATATTTTCCCATAGTACATCCCTTACATGTGTCTGACTGTGCAAGTGTACCCTTGGGAAGACCCATAGAAATCTATTGCATGACTTTCAAGGCTCCGTGGTGAAGATGGTCCAATCTCCTATGCCATAACTTGCCCTCATCCCGGCTCACCACTTTTTCTACCTTTCCAATAAATGCTGCACAACCATATACATCTAGCTTGTAGAGATTCTTAACTTGAATCCCAATCTTCTTGGCTTGTCCTGTTGTTTTGTTTCTCAGAAAATCTTTTCCTTCACTAAAAACAACATCATAGCCTCTATCCTCCAACATTGCAACTTAGACTAAATTTTTCTTCAAACCTGGTACATGCATTACATATTTTAATTGAAAGGGTTTACCTTAATGTCTCTGGAAGGTAATGGCACCAATCTCGGTAGCACTGTATTGCCCATCATCACCCATTTCAATATACATATGGAGATCCGTCTCCTCCAAGACATCATGTGAACGAAAGCACCACTATCCAAATAACACACAGATCCCAATGCACTTGACACCATGCATGTGATCAATGAGAAGTCAAGCTCAAATTCCAAGGCCAAAGCCTAACTAGATGCAGATCCTCCAGCCTTCTTGTTCTTCTTCTTTTGTGGACAAATAATAGCATAATGCCCATGCTCGTGATAGTGAAAACACTTCACCCTAGACATATCCCGCTTCTTGCCATCTTTGGACTTGAATTTGGAATTGAATTTCTTTTTCTTCCCCTTCTTCTCCTTGGCAACCAAAGCACAATCTTCTTCATCTTCAGTCTTAGATGAAGATCCATCTCCGGTGTTCCGTCTAAACTCCTCCTGCACCAAATACGACCACAGTTGTTCCCAATATGGAAAATTTTCCTTTCCATTGACAGAGTCCTGATAACTGTGCCAACTCTTGGGAAGTCCTAGGAGAGCTAAACTCACCAAATCATCATTAGCGACAGTTATGCCAACGCTCCCCAGTTCATCCTGACATTGGCCAAACTTTGTTAAATATTTTGGCATGGTTTCGCCTTTCTCCATCTTGATCTTCCTGAGTTTATCTTTGAGTGCCAATTTCCTATGGTCACTAATACTCTGAAATAGATCTGTAGAAACCTTCCACATTGCATATGGTGTGGCTTTCCCATGGAGGCTTGAGACAATGTGGTCTCTTACTCCCTCCAGTAGGATCCTCCTTGCCTTTGCTACTTTCTTTTTCTATGCATCAAGATTTGCATCATCTGTCACAACGAGTTTAATAACATCATTGTCAATGAATTCATTCAACACATTGTCTTTGAGTACCACCTCCATCATGTCCTTCCAAAAAAAAACAGTTAGAGCTGCCCTTGAGTGGATATTCCAACTTCAATCCATTGAAAGCCATTTCGATCCTGAATCAACTGTAGCACTAAGAAAGTCTTTCTGCAAATTCGAATTCTATCCAGTCACAAAATCAAATCCTCCTTCACTATTGTGATTTACTGTGCTTTGATACCATGTATAAATTATAAAACAAGCATGTATATCATGGATTCAATCCGATCTAACAATGTACTAAAGGTAAATACTGAATCACTTCTACAAATAAATTGCGGAATTAAAAACACAATCGCCAATCACATGAAGCAAAGAAGAATCGATCAAACCACAACACAGATAATATCCCAGGGAAAGCTTGCTGCTCAAAAACCCACTATCTTCTATTGTATATTCAACATGGATACATGAAACAATTACATACAACTCTTCTCACAAGAGCCCTCCTGTACTCAGCGAACTGTCTCACACTGTCTCAGATAAAACTAACCAATACTTAACCAATTTATTGCCTCCAGATAGCCTACCTTGCTTGTGCAATTTGTGTGGAATGCAATCCCTATTCCATAGGAATTTTTTCCTTCCTAAACTGCGCAAGGATCATGGGCAATCCAATGGGTTTTTGGTTGCATGGGTGCAACCCAATAATCCTACAACTGATAGTCAACTTCTATTTCACCTAGATCTAAACTAGGTCTCCACTAGAACTGACATGCATGCATCTAATAATAGTAAATCCTCAGTTGCATGTGATATCACTAATTGTGAATTAAATAATATTTAATTCACTTGATCTCTTACTAGTGTATCTAATAGTTACAACTAGCACAACTGAGTTTAACTCACCTAACTGAGTTAAACTGATTACAACCTGCATTAACTAATGCACCACTGCACTTCGAACTCTATTATAACTAGAATTACTCTGCATACCTCACCAACTACCCTCAACTCGAAATTCATGAGCTAACTGAGTTTATCACACTTAGTTAACTATTACAATTTATTTTGAGAATATATTACACTTTATTGTCCATATTAATTAAGGGATAACTAAAATAGACATGCACCAAATTTATCCCACACCAGTGTAGGTGCTGCTAAGACCTGTGGTTCCACACTAGTGTAGGTGCTGCTTGGACCTCCTAGTCCCACACTAGCGTGGGTGCTGAAATTTTTTGTTGAACTTCAACAAAAAGTACCCTAGGGGGTTGTGCTCCAACAGGCTCATACAGGGACTAAGCATAGATCAATAAAAGGTGTGAAATATATCATTGTTTTAGGAGATTCATTACTCACTATTTAGTTTCTTAATAATGAGAATAGTCTGAAAGATAATTCCCTTGGATTGGTGCTCCAAAGGATAAGAATATTGGGTGCTTTTTTCACTCCAAGAAGTTTTATCATATTCTCGGACCTAACAATGAGGAAGCATATATCCAAGCTAATAAGGCCTGCTCCTTGGAAGAGACCATGTTAGTAATAAATGAATTTAAAAGACTTTGTCCAATCCCTTATGTGCTTATGGTCACATTTATTTGGTTGCCACCTTGATCCTTTCATTATATGAATATGTTTCACCTCGGAATTAATACTAATCTCTATCCCATTCCCTGAAATACCTCTTCCCTTTGTCACATTTGTAATGCCTCCTCCCACATTTACCCACTTTTACAAGCTCACCAGGGTAAACATGAGACGAGTGTCACTTTGATATGACCCGACCTCCAAGTTCCAGTTATGGAAGTGGGGCCAACACACCGAAAACTTACAGACATCCCTCACGGACTATAGACCACTCAGGAGCCTGAAAACCACCCCATGTGATCAATCCATGAGTTGGAGTTATTTTCACAAGGTAAACTCCCGAACTGCACACACAACATAACATCAATGCGGTTATGAGGCCCCAACCACACACATAGGCATGCTTCCATGTGTTTATGACCCAAAAACTCAAGTTATATGTCAGGGGTTCCAAGATATGAGCCACTTTTTCAAACTAGCCTCAATACCATTGCCCAAAACTGCTCGTAACTTGACAGAAACATAAAAAAGATGATGACGAGTCCAAGTAATAAAAACTCAAGAAATAACTTGACCTAGACATGCCTAATCCATGATAGACATTTCATCAGACATATGGTAAAATTGAAAACTACAGGTCATGAATGCATATATGATCGTAAACCTCTGAATTTCACCTGTGAATAACCAAGAAGGTTCGAAGCCCTCTCTAGCTAGATGGAATAACACTTGTTATACCATGCATTCATAAACCATTCAATAACTTATTAAAACATTTAAAGAGTCATATATGGAATACAACATATCGCCAACATATAAAAAGAATGGAAACCATGGAAAATCAACCATAAAATCACCATCACAATCACTACAAATTCTCATATATCACAACAGGAAAATATATCATAGTAACGTATGAAGATGCCAACCAAGTCAGGGACTTCATGTACCACCCGACCATAGATTGGGCTTAACCAAATATTTCTTTCATCCAATCACCCCCCTGACATATTCCAAGCATGAATGTGGGATCTCATGTGATAAACCAAGACAAAATCAAACAGGGAATCTAGAGGTTAAATCACCTCCACCCTCAAGATACAATGATCTCACCTAAACCTGTCTCAAGATCACAAAACCAAACCAAGCTTGGATGCCTCAAAATTCCTTCACCATACCTTGAGGAATTTTCTTGTCTCCACCCACCTGTCGAGGGCTTCCTGGAGAAAACCATCTCCACCCCCAACCCTCGGGATTTTCCTCAGACCACCTCACCTCATTCCAAAACCTTTCGAAAATCGAAATCTCAACCAAGAATTAATCCCATCACACCATGAAAATATTAGAAATGGCAAGGAAAGGATAAAACCACTGTCAAACTAGGAAAAACCCATGCCAATGACAAAAAATGAACCAAATATACAAATGAATGTACCATGCATTCACACCTCAGCTATGAAATCACACATGCAACTTGTTACCTACAATATCTTCCTACTGAAGTTGTTGATCCAACCTTATCCTTGCACTTGCTTGCTTTCCTTTGTCCTTCCTTTTCTTTCTTGTCTAAGTGCTTGTTCTCTTTCTCTTTCCTTTGCTACACCTGCTCCAAATATGGGTAAAAAGTCGTGAACTAATTCTCTGATGCCTTTTATTATTGATGTCTCTTTTTTATTTATTTTCCTTCATTTTCCCTCTAATTTTCCTTGCATGCATATTTGTGTCTCTTCACCATCCTTTTCTCCTCTTTTCCTTTATTTATCATAATTATATTCCAATTATTGCCTTGTTTCCTTTGTTAATGAATTTGCCAACTTTCATAGCCATAAATAAACCGCAAGTGATGCACACTATGATGTTCACCAACCATTCAACCTAGAATACATGTCCCATGACCTTGGTCTTATTTTTATTTACATGGAAAATCAACCAGGGTATTTTACAAACCCCCCCCCCCCTTGGGGGAACACCGTCCTTGGTGTTCTATGACGTTTATGACCAACAAAAAATACTACCTATGGCGCTTTATAGCATAACTCGTTACAATATTTATGATGAAAACTACTGAAACAAAACAACATACCGCTTATGGAGCTTTATAAACCCATCTTGATTTGATATTTACAATGATATACACATACATATACTTATACACATTTTCTTCAACATGAAAATAAACATATTTTCCATGGAGATTTATAAACACAACTCGACACAATATTTATAATAGTATACACATATACATATGCACATTTTATTTAACCAAAAAATAAAAAGATGTAATGCCCACATCAAAGACAAGGGAATAAAGAGGCTCACACCTCCACCCTCGATGTAGTACTGGGATTCACCTCCTTCCCAGGAATTCCATAATCCACTTTCATAATCAAATTTTGTCTCCAATGTCCAATGCCACAATCCTTGTGCTACTTGTTCTTTCCCAGTGAACAATTACCATCTCATTGTTCTAGGGCATACTCTTGATGTGTTTTTGATTCAATTTGGCAATTCTAATTACCAAACCAAATTATTCACCGACCTTCCCTTCTCTGCTTCCTAGTCCCTTAGGCAATATGGTCACCCCCTTCCATGTAGTCACTTACCTTCCAAGTTCCCTGACATCCCCTTCTCCACTACATAGTCCCTCGGGTGATCCATCCCTTGGAAAGGTTACCTTTATCATATTATTGTTGAAGGTAAATGATTGATTAAAGTATTAGATGTCGATGATTTAATTTTAACAAGTGATGAGAAGTTGATAATCTCTTGCAAAGAGGATATTACAGGAGAACTTGAGATGAAGGACATGTGACTCATGCATTATTTCCTCGTTTTGGAAGTATGGGAAGGACATGGGGAACCGTTTGTCTCTCAGGGAAAGTATTCCAATCAGATACTGAATAAGTTCCATATGGAGAGTAGCAAACCTATGGACACTCCTCTAGCAAGTAGTTGGAGGAAGGAGGATGCCACTTCAGGTGAGGAAGTGGAACCTACCATTGACAGGTAGGTTGTGGGTTCACTTATGCATTTGGTGAACACATGACCAAACATGTGTTATGTAGTTATCTAACTTAGTCAAGCAATGGTTAAGCTAACCAAAATGTATTGGAAGCAAAAAAAAGATGTGTTGAGATACCTCAGAGGCACCACTCGGTTTGGACTTTGGTACAGACAGACATAGGGAGTGAAGCTGCAAGGATTCACATATGCAAATTGGCGGGGAGTCCATTAGACCAGAAGAGCACATCAATAGGATTTTTCAGTGTTCAGTCAACAATAGTTACTTGGTACAACATGAAGCAGAGATCTGTTGCACTCAGCTCAACAAAAGCAGAGTACATGGATGCAAGTCAAGCAACATGTGAGGTGATCTGGATGAGAAATATTCTTGTTGGGTTATTTGGTCAGATGATGGATCCTAATGTGATTTACTGTGATAATTAGATTTGTATCAAGTTCTCTGAGAATCCTGTATTTCATGATCGATCCAAGCATATCGACATCCAGTATCACCATCTACAAAATTGTGTGCAGAGGTGGATCATGTTGTTGGAGTACATTTCTACAGAGGAAAAGATGCAGATATTTCGAAAAAGGCTTTGTCAAAGGGGAAATTCAAGTTCCATAGAGGTTGGATAGGGGTATCGGATAATCCATTTCTTGCTGAGAGGGAGTGTTGAAAATGCAGCAAGAAAATCTAATTTTGACTTTGTCTTGGTCAAACTAGATTAAAATTTAAATTTAAATTTCATTAAAATACTTGGAGGTAGTTTGATATGACATGACACTTGTCACTTAGCTAACTCAGTTAATTCAAGTTGGAGACACTTGAGTTCAGTTTATCATGTTTGATTGCTAATTTCTAGCAATATATTTTAGTTAATTTGAGTTTTTGTGAGTTAAACTCATTCTAACTGTTAGAGAATTAGTTGATGGTCCAGTAGTGTGGTCTGTACCTTAGTGATCAACCAATTAACTCATCAATCAACTCATAATAATTGATGCATGCAAATAACAAGTTACCTAGTTGAGATTGGAGTTCAAGGGCGGTGTACTATAAATTGTAGACTATTATGAAGTGTACAGGTGGTGCATGCAGTGAGAGAAGGGTCTATAGGAATTGCATAATTCTCAATGAGAAATTTCCTTAATTAATAGGGGTTAATTCCTCAAGGAAAAACACAAGGAAATATGAGCTTAGAAGGTAGGAAAATTGGTTAAGTGTTTTCCAGGGTCAGTCTATGAAGTAGTGAGATAGACCAGACTAGTGTAGAGGTTGCTCAGGCGTGAGCAAGCATTGTATTTCTTCTCTATTTTCTGATTAAATACAATACAAATAGGAGGGGGTTTTGAGTAGTTTCTTTCCCCTAGATAATTCCCCGTGTTTGTGTATTGATTCATATCGCATGTTTATGATTTCCTTTCTCTATCGTGAATTAATCTATGCATATATGTAGAGTAGATTCAAGTTTTATGTTTTAGTAAATTACATGAACAAATTTGAATCTACATAGAATTTCTGCAGAGTTAAACCTAGATAAATGTTTCCACTGAAATAAGAAGCCCTAGCTCATGCAAGGAAGGAATTGGTGGGTCCAACCCCATCTTTAGGTCCACCCAACCATCCTTGTGTCCGCATAATTCTTTTTTTTTTGGGTGTGTTTCTCTGAACCTTGTGCAGGTGGGATACCACCCCTTGGAAACCCCCCAGTAGGGAGGATGCCTCCCCCATTGCGAACCCCCCATTGGGCCCAACGCAAAGTAATATTTCTTGATGTTAGTTGTGCAAAGAATATAACACACCCAACATTCTCCCACTTGTTTATTTCTTTGCACATAGGGGTCCATAGGAGTACACGGTCATCGATCCAGACCTGGAACATCCATTGTTTCTCTAAACTAAGAAAACTCAGTGCTCAGAGACTTTGTTAATGAATCTATAACATTCTTCAATGTGTCCACTTTAAACAGCAACACCTTTTTTTCTTCAACCATATCCATCACAAAGTGATACTAAACATCAATATGCTTTTTTTTTAATGATAAACATGATTCTTTCCCAAGAAAATTGCACTTTGGCTGTCACAATCTATCCTTATACCTCATTGTAAAAACCCCATACTTAAAACAATCTCTCTAACCAAATTTCTTCCTTGCTTGCATGAGTGGTTGCCATGGATTAAGATTTTGTAGTGGCAATTTCAACTATGTGGCATAATGTAAGTGCACTAAACTTGTTTGATACTTCACTTGTTTGATAATTTAAGTGCACTACTGTGGCAAACCCGGTTACATTTCCCATTTATTGAAAATTAAATGAAATAAAAATTGGTTGAGTCCAGGATACAGATTCCAGAGCCAAGGAAGGGGGGAATTTCTTAGGATGTTGATGGCAACCATGGAGGCTAACAAGTTTGCATAAGAAATAAGCGGCTAAATGACACGAGGTTGATTGGCCTGCAAGACTAGGATGGCACAAAAATCTGATGACATGCCAACCACCACAAAAATTTGGAGACAGAGAACAGATTGGACACTTTTCATTAGTCCAGAGCATTTGGACTAGAATGGGTGCTAACTACTAGTAGGAAATCATTTTTCAAAAAATATGACCGATCAATTTAAGTAGAAAGGGATATGGTCTGAAGGATCCCCTCTGTTCGGAGGCACTAATGAGTTTTCCTCTATGTTCTGATTGATCGCTTGATGAAGAGGACATGATGCCATAGCTGGTTTCATGACGAGAAAGTTTATGTGATCATATGACAATGGTGCTGGATGAGACTCAATGCATGGTAGAGCAGAGGCCCCTCTTTTGAGATATATTTCGGCCTTATCTAAAATAGTTTATGCCCAAAAATTATCTAAGGTCCATGAAGTGTGTCGTGGAAGATGTTGCATGGCATTAATACACAAGTACCATTTTGGGTCTTTTAGAGATAATTGTACATACAAGGAGAAAAATATGAAGGAAAGAAGAAACAAAAATGGAAGATCATTAAGAAAGGAAGAAGATAGAAATGTGATAATGCAGAGAACCTTCGAAAAAATTTGGGAAAATTTCGTTGAGCAAAATGAGAAAGGGATGAGTACATAGGAGTCATTGACTTCGTTGGTAACTGTTGGTGGAGCTGGTAAAATTACCAAGTGTCACTGTGCAGAGCTGAGTGCCGTGTTTTGGCTGGCGGGTGGAAGTAAGTAAACTTCTGGAGCCCTTGTTCTAGCTAAGTAATCTCGGTTCAATCCTTTGAGAAATTTCCCTCCACGCTCTAGAATTTGGCTAGAAGAAAAACCATAGTGCTTCCTAATATAAGATTGGGTGGAAAAATCAAAGCCCTGGACTTAGTTGCCAGTTCATGTTCATGCTTCCAACTAAGTGTCTAGTCCATTTAGCATATGCAATGAAAATCCATGTTATAGAATCTAGTGTTCTGATGACTGAGTGCACGGTTTTCTCATGTTCATGTTAATTAACTTGATGTTCTATTAATGATGTGCTGAGAACATGGTTCCTTTTATGTCGCTGATTTAATGCTAAGCTGACCAATCTCAGGTTATTGATGAGATTACGTTGATTTCCACTTACCTTTAAGGCCATTATATAAGACCTTGTTTGAAGCATGTTCTCGGTTGTGTAGAACTATAATATTCTAGCCGATATAATACTACTGAATGCAATAAATATGAGTGTTCATATGACTGCTTTAATACTGCAATTTCATATGCAGTGTGTGTAATGAGGTACATGATGCAGAATTGGTCTTAAAAATGATACTCAACCCGGAAGTTTATCACCATCATAATTTGTCGGACCCTAACTTGAAATACTGGGATGGAAATTATTGGTAATAAGTTGTCCACCAAATAATCAATATGACCCTGTTCCATTAGAAACACACAACAGAAACTTGAGAGAAAAGGCCTTGTTATGGATGTGAAAAGGCCTTGTTATTATTACCAATATCTTCTTTACTACATGGATTATGCAAAGAAACTCTTTGCATTGGAATTGTTTTTTCTTTTAATGTATCACTGAAAAACCTTTTCAACACTTGTAATGAGGCATACGTTCTAGACAAATATGTATAAGAAGGCACAAATAGACAAATTTTCTTGTTTTTATTTCCCCGGTGGGAAGTACATTTAGTGCAATGCTTGCATTTGTTTTGCCAATTTTATTTCACATGAAAATTCTAAGTGGGTGCTTAAGTTTCACTGCAAGAGTTGTGGACATCCTTATTCTTTTCTTTGCAATAGTCTTTTATTTTTATGGAACTCTCACATCAATCAATAATGTTTTTGGACAGTCATCCCAGACACTTAACAAATTGTAATTATGTAGCAAGGTGGGTTACACTCACAGAGCTGCTGATCATTTATGTTTAAGTTGCAGAAAATATTCATAGATTCCCTATCACGGGTTATCTAATCTCTCTTTTCCAATGGGAAAACTAATGGCGAGACCCCATGTTGATCATATAGTAACCTCCACTCTAGTACCATCCTTTCTCGCAGTTTAGTGTCATGACTTGTGGGCCATCTTTGGCTTGGTTTTGTTATCCATGTGATGTGGATGCTATTATCTTTGTTGTAATCCTACGAGATTATGTTCAGTTAGGTTAGGTAGTTAGGAAGTTATTCAGTTAGTGATAACTAATTTCTAAAGTATAAATGTAATCCACAATTAAATGAATGAGATACGCAAATCACATATTTTTAATTCAACAATGGTATCAGAGCAAAGGCTCGAAGGCACTGACTGCATTGTGTCATGTGAGATTGTTACTGCCAAGAGAAGAGGCATGTGGCAGCAACGTGAATCCTCCAAAACCATTTCTCTGGCGTTATAGCATAGTAGCTCAGCCACCTGGAAAATTAGTGTGTGGCTTTGCTACTGCGGGTGTAACTGTCTACCATTTTCACCGTCCACTGCCTGTGATGCTACTCACTGGGAACTCGCTGGAATTAACCTTCTGCAGTTCCCATATGACTTCACCAAATCTGACATCATTTATGTATTCAAATAAGGGGAAACCAGACTGTCACTGGTGTGATGCCCACTAGCTGGTGTTGTTGGTGTGCTGCTCAGAGGAGGAACGTGGTGTGAGAACTCCCATCTGCCACTGCTAGTGTCATTGCGCTGATGATGTATGACATGCTGCACATCAATCACTGCCATGTTGCCGCACTATACTATTGCTAACC